>CM042322.1:10419925-10684925 GCA_023566125.1 Zingel zingel
ATGGGTTGCTGACTCATGATGGCCGTGGCTTTGGACGCAGTGTGGGTAAGGGTGAAGAACGTCTGCAAACAAAATGGGCTCCTCATCATGTCGGTGCTGGCTGTGGTCATCGGGTGTCTTTTGGGATTCTTCCTGAGGACACAGCGCCTCACAGAGCAGGTTGGTCTGTCTTCTTCTATTGACCCAGTGTGATGTCATTCATGCAGAAAATGGAGATTTTTTTCCCTTTGCCTCTAATACCATTATACTAAGTGCTTCACCAGATGCATTCTCTTGCTTTATTGGAGCTATACACCCTCCCCCGCCGGTCTAGGCAAACACTGCAACTCCTCACTCCCTAACTATAAGCTTTTTTAAAGAGGAGAGTTTTAGGTTTTAAATTATAGTGTCACACAGTGGTAAACAAGTTTATTTTTTAAAAACTTAAAGCATAGGTCAACATTTTTCAAGTCTGTGGAAAAAGCACACTCACATGCCCATTTGTACATTAAAACAGTTTGTTTCGTCACTGTTTTTAACCAGATCTCAGCAATTACTTTGCTAAGTAAAAGATAGAAATGAGGCCAAAACTACAACTATAAGATCCAAGTTGCGGAGATGCTCACAAGTCCCTGAGCTAGAGTCCAAGTCAAGTCTCAAGTCTTTTAGTTAGAGTACAAGTCGAATAGTCAATTTTTAGGTTCCTAACAGAGTTAAATGACCCAGAAGTAGTTAGGTTGCTGCCATGATTAGAGCCGTTCGAATTGTCTAAATGATAAGGACAGGCGCTTAAATGCTTCTTTTATCATCTCCTTTATCATAGGATAAGGACCATCCTTGACGAAAGGAAAGGAGATAATGTATTTTTGATTTTGAACGTCCATTAGGGGATGTACTTTGGTTGTGGTTTTTATACAAGCCGTTACAGGTTTCTACCACACCTCACATGTATTTTAGTTTTTCTTCAATGTAATTTGTTTTTTATGTTGTGTGAAAGAAAAAAACTAAACTAAACTAATGCCGTCCCACAAGTCCTTAAGGCAGCAAAATTTAAAGCGACACATCATCATTTGGGCATTCATATTCAAAACATTAAGGTGCACAGTAGCACCGGCAGCTGTAATCCTGTACGCACCGTGCATGTGAGACAGACATTTTAACCCATCTAATAATATTGATAATGTACTTTATGGCACTGTTTTAGTGGTTTAATGCGAGAACTTTACTCTCTTCTCCGACGCGTAAAATTACAGTGAGCATGTGTTAACAGAACTGTGAATGAATGGATTGCTGAATCCAAAGTTACACAGCGCACTGGACATTGGTTTATTTTAAGCCCAGAGCAGCGTCCGAACCAAGTTCAGGTGAAAGATGTATTAACATGTAATAACTAGGTAATGGGCTAATGCTAACCAAATGTATATCTGGGTAATATTGTGATATTAATATGTATGTATATATGTGTGTGTGTGTGTGTGTGTGTGTGTGTGTGTGTGTGTGTGTGTGTGTGTGTGTGTGTATATATATATATATATATATATATATATATATATATATATATATATATATATATATATATAGATAAATTGTATTTTAATTTAATTTTAGAAATTATCTGCTGTAGTTATGGCTGATACTGGGGCAGGGCCATCACAGGAAAAGAAGGAAATTAAACGAAGAACAACTACAAGCTAAAAGGGCAAGTGAAAGACTATGTATGAAAACCCGAGTCACAGCTCGGTCGGGCTTTCAACAGATGGAGACAATTACGAGATTATAAATGATTCAAAACCGACCCCGAATTGGCCTTCAGGTATGTAAGATGTCTATTTCATTCATTAAATAACTTTAGATTGCGCGATGTGGTTGTACGTCTGTAGCCGACATTAACGTCCAACTTCCATTTAGCACGGACGTTTTATTTCTTTTTGTCCGTGTTTGTGTTAGCCTACTATTTTCTTTTCCCTTGTCCCCCTGTAGTTGTGTATAGCGTCCTTGGGTTTCATGAAATGCACTATATGAATTGAAGTTATTACGTTGGTTGCTACAACAACCTCTTAATGCTTTGGCTTGTGACACAGTGACTGGGATAACGTTACCTGGTTTAGCTCACGATACATCCAAAGTAGGCTTAGTTACCGTATGCAACACTTGAAATGCAACAATGCATCTGTAACTTATTATTTTATTGTAAATTAATGATTTTCTGTCTGAGCAAAACATTCATTGCAACTATGTGACCTCCCAGTAACACTAACTCAGTAATAGACAGTGGGCAATACAGCTCCGTAAAGAAAACACCTTCACAACAGCAGGTGTTGGAGCCATTTATGTTATTTTACGTTATTTCATATTTTGTTATCATAATTAACTATGGTTTATTATGATATGATGTTCTGTCTGTCATGTGTTTTGTGATTGTAATAAGCATATGTTGTCTCAGCTCCGCCTATTTTGGCTGATCACCTATACAGGTGGTAGTGTGCAAGTGATTTGTAATGATGGTGGCGGGAGTAGAAGGGAGACAGTTTTTTGACCGTGGTCGTGACTATGATATGTAACAGAAGTAACCGCGAACATAATAAACTTTTGAGTTGCTTACAAGTCAGCTGCTGCGTGTCCGAGACAATCCTTACTCCTGACATAGCGGCTCCGGGCAAAATTTCGTCGGATGCCGCAACATTAAGTCAAAAAACTCCCATGGATTAAACTCTGGATGTTGGAACCTTTTCACGGATGCAGGATTTTCAGCTTTGAAACGCCAAACAAGGACAAAGCATTGGAAGGATTTACCCATCCTAAAGCACTCCGGTCCGTGAGTAAAAGTTTATTCCCTGACGATCTTCAAAATTACGAACTTCCTCATTTAAATCAACACAAGCAAACATTTCGTAGGAAATCATGAACATTGTTTACATCTAATGGACTTCAAGTGTTGGAAATAGATCGCAGAAATAACCGCAAATAAAGACGGAGATGTGTGTGTGTAAGCTTAACAATAAATCTCTGAAATAATGGATGAAGAAAATCTAAAAGCTTTGACCGCGACACGCAGCGGAAAACTGGGTGTGTGTACAAGAAAGATGAATGAAACAAAGTTTGTTTGATGCTGGTTCAAATGTTGAAATGATAACTGAGAGTCTTGCCGCATTAAAAATTGCAATGGATGAATTTACTGACGCACACAGGAACGCGCAAGCCTTAATGTCCGATAAGGAAAAAGTTAAGGATCATGCTAAATGGTATGAACCTAAAATGACTGTATTTGAGGAGTACATGAAACGTGTAGAGGACTGGGCAAAATATACATTAAAACAACAAAAGGACATTGTAGTGATTGCTCCTGAAGATTGCGTGTCTAGGGCTGGATCAAAGGCCTCCTCCGTGTCTTCCCTACGTGCACGAGCTGCAGTTGAGAGAGCAGCCCTCGCAGCTAAAGCAGCAGGCTTACAGCAAAAACAGGCACTTGAGCTCGAAAAGGCACAAATCCAGAGCAAAATGGAAATGATAGAGTTTCAAACTAATATTGCTGCAGCTGATGCAAAATTACATTTATTGGAGAGCTATGATTCCAGCGTCCAACTGCAATCCACCGGAGACTTTGCTAACCAATCACAAGGAGATGGGATGAATGAGTACCTTCAGGAATATGTAGAAAATGCAATGTCTGTGGCAGAGCCATCTCCTGTTCAGTTTACACAGCTTGGAGCAGTTCCTAAAACACCTCTCCAGAGAATGATGGTGGAGGAACCGACACATCCAAAACCAAGAATGTACACGCTTAATGCTCGACCAACACTTCATGCACAGACGTCAGCAACAATTAATGTGGATCGGCCCACAATAAACAGCCATGTCCCCCCATATGATCCCCAACCTGGTCAACAGAATCTGCTCAACACACAAAATGACCTTGCTTCTCTTCCTCCTAGAGAAATACCAATTTTCAATGGTGACATCTTAAGGTACCACCCATTCATCCAAGCCTTTGAACACTGTGTGGAAAGAAAGACGGATAATGATTTGGACCGGCTGTACTTCCTCGAGCAATACACAACAGGCCAGCCTAAGGAGCTAGTTCGAAGCTAAAGGCCTTCTCAGTGCTCATTTTGAAGACCCGTATCGCCTCAGCGTTGCCTACATCAATAAGGCCTTAAACTGGAATGATATAAAGGCTGAGGATGGAAAGGAGCTCCACAGCTATGCTCTGTATTTACGAAGCTGTTGGAATGTAGCAAGAGATCTACCAGATATGACCGAGCTTGACACCCCTTCCAATTTAAAGTTGATCTTGTCAACATTTCCATACAAGCTACGGGAGCGATGGAGAGCTAAAGCATGTGAGATACAGGAAAGTACACAAAGAAGAGCAAGATTCCAGCACATTGTGGAATTCACTGAGAAGCAGGCCAGGATGCTGTTAGACCCAGTGTTCGGTTCTATCCAAGAGTCAACTACTAAAATGGCTACTGAGCAGAAACGGCCTGTAAGCAAGAAAAGCTTCGCCACCACAATAGCCCCAGTAGTAGCTCATGCGGAGCAAGGCGATGAAGCATCAATTCGATCAGCAAACCACACTGAGAAACCAAGAGTGGCTTACACTAAACCATGCTTCTTCTGCACAGGAGGAGACCATTTTATGGAATCCTGTCACCGGATGGCGGTAAACCAACACAGAGAAAAGGTTCTGTTCTTAAAGGATAACGGAATGTGTTTTGCTTGCCTTATCAAAGGTCACATGAGTAATGCATGCAAGAAGCGTCTGACCTGTCAGATATGTAAAAAAAGACCTACATATCCAACAAGTCCAATTCCCACTGAAAAGGCCTTCTATACATCAGCCCAACCGTAGCGGCCAAACAAAGCAATCCACAGTTCCCACAGCTAGCAGCAGTAATCCAGTAGCTATTGCAATGTCTATGAAGCATACTGGGGCCGGTGTCTCTGACTGCAAGCTTGCGATCGTGCCAGTAAAGATTAAATCTGGCAATAGCAATCGGGTCATCCAAACCTATGCATTTCTGGACCCAGGAAGTACTGCATCCTTTTACACAGAAAAGCTGATGGAGGAACTGCACGTAGAGGGCAGAAGAACAGGAATCCTACTTAGAACTATCAGACAAGAGCAAGTCGTGGATACACCCAAAGTGAGTGGATTAGAGGTGAGCAGCCTTGAAGGGACAGTGTTCATTGAACTACCTGAAGTCTTCATGCAAACCAACATACCAGTGAGCCATGAAAACATTGCTACAGAAGAGGACATACGAATGTGGCCATACCTGAAGGACGTTCAACTTACCACCATTAGTGCGGACATCGGTCTGCTCATTGGAGCCAATGCCCCACGGCCGTTAGAACCTTGGGAAATCCTACACCGCCAAGGAGAGGGGCCTTATGCTGTCAAGACCCTTTTAGGATGGATCATCAATGGTCCATTGAGTGGTGGTTCACCTACCGATGAACGTGTCCGACCGTGCATCTCTTGCAACAGAATCTCTGTGGCTTGTCTAAAGGAACTGCTCATTAAGCAGTATAATGAAGACTTCTCAGAAAAGGCCTGCGAAGAGCAAGCTGAGCTGTCTTTTGAGGACAAGAAATTCTTAAATAGCTGAGTCAGCCGTTAAAAAGGATGGTCACTATGAAATACGGTTGACCTTTCGTGATGATGTGATTATGCCAAACAACAAGGCCGTAGCAGAGGTGCGAGCCATGACTCTACGAAGGAAACTCCTGAAGAACGAGGCCTTTCATTCAGACTACACACACTTTATGAATGCCATGTTTGACCAAGGCCATGCTGAAAAGGTGCCCAACGATGAGCTGTCCAGATGTGATGGTAGAGTGTGGTGTATATACCCCATAATGGGGTCTACCATAAAAAGAAGAATACAATCTGTGTAGTATTGGACTGTACTGTATCATTTCAGGGCACCTCATTAAACCTTCAGTTACTGCAAGGACCCGATCTGACAAACACCCTCCTGGGTGTCATCCTCCGGTTCAGACAGGAACCAGTTGCCATTATGGCAGATATCGAGGGGATATTCCACCAAGTTCGAGTACCAGAAAATGATGTTGACCTCTTACGTTTCTTGTGGTGGCCTAATGGCGACTTTGTTTTAAAGTCTCACAAAAATATCAGCCCTATACACGGCGGGGCATACTCGCAGTTGCAAACTCCGTGTATGACCCTCTCGGATTTTTGGCGGCTTTTATCCTTCTAGCAAAGAGGATACTGCAAGAACTCTGCATAGGAAGCTGTGGATGGGACTCTGGGATTTCACCTTCCTTTACCAAAAGGTGGGAGTCATGGTTGGGTGGTTTAGATCAACTGAAAAGCCTAAACATCAGCAGATGTTACCGGCCGCAAGATTTTGGGCAACTTCATAAAACCCAGCTGCACCATTTCTGCGATGCCAGTGAGGTGGGATATGGCACTGCAAGCTACCTGAGGCTCTCTAATACCAGAGGCCTCATTCACATTGCCTTTGTGATGGGCAAAGAAGGGTTGCACCACTGAAACCAGTCACCATCCCCAGGCTGGAACTGGCAGCTGCAGTACTGGCTGTGCGAATTAACAGAATGCTGGAGAAGGAGCTTGAATACACACTTCTACTGGACTGACAGTACCGCCGTCATTAAGTACATCTGCAATGACACCTGCCGCTTTCAAACATACGTGGCTAATAGAGTATCCACCATCAGAGATCAGTCAGAAAAGTCTCAATGGCGATATGTAAATAGCTCTCTCAACCCTGCAGACGACGCCTCCAGGGGCTTAACAGCCGAAGCATTCCTGAAATCCAAACGATGGTTGAATGGGCCAGCCTTTCTGAAACATCCAGAGGAGAATTGGCATAAGCATCCAGAGATTTCCACCACTCTTTCCGACGATGACCCAGAGAACAAGAAGACTGTTGAAGTCTTTGGCACAGGCGCAGCAGAGGCACATGATCCAGTCATCGAACTCATACAACACTTCTCTTCATGGGATCACCTTAAAATAGCTACCACAAGACTTCTACAATTCAAAGACCTGCTTATGCACCTGAGTAGGAGGAAGAAGGAAACCACAATGGCTCACCGACAGACTGATGAAGCCAGGATAACACCTAAGGTGTAGATCCATGAACATTCATCAGTTGAAGACCTCTCACATGCTGAAGAGGCGCTCTTACGGTACATTCAAAGGCAACATTTCTCAGAGGAGATTTCCGCACTGGAAACTGGAAAGACTGCTGTCAAGAAGACCAGCAGACTTTACAAACTCGACCCTTTTCTTTCGGATGGAATACTGAGTAGGCAGAAGGCTGAACAGGTTGGCAATGCCTGAAGAATTCAAGCATCCTGCCATTTTACCGAAAGCCAGCCATCTAACCAGACTGCTCCTCGAACACGTACATGTTTCAGTGGGCCATGGTGGGAGAAATCCAATGCTTTCAAAGCTACGCCAGAAATACTGGGTTATTGGAGCAAATTCTGCCACCAGAAAAATAATAAAGGACTGCGTATTCTGTAGATGCTGGCACGCTCAACCTAGTGTGCAGAAGATGTCAGACCTGCCTTTAAATTGCATAACCCCAGATCACCCTCCTTTCACCTACGTGGGAGTTGACTACTTCGGCCCAATTGAAGCAAGGAGGGGTCGGACTGTGGTGAAAAGGTATGGAGTATTATTCACCTGTCTTGTCAGCAGGGCAGTCCATCTAGAGCTGGCCTTTTCTCTGGACACCAATTCCTGCATCTCTGCTCTCCGAAGATTCATGTGCAGAAGAGGGCAGATCAAAGAAATGGTCTCTGATAATGGAATGAACTTCGTGGGAGCGGAACGTGAGCCGAGAGAATCACTTGCTCTTCTGAATCATAACATGATCCAGCAGGACCTGTCAACAAAAGGCATTAGATGGACTTTTAATCCTCCCTTTGGCTCACACCATGGAGGCTCATGGGAGAGACTCATCCGAACCATCAAGAAGGTCTTCTACTCCATTGTTAGGCAGCAGGTCCTGGATGATGAGAGCCTGCAAACTATCCTCTGCGAAGTAGAGACTATCCTGAACGATAGGCCCATCACTGCAGTTTCAGATGATCCTAGTGATCCAGAGGCTCTCACACTTAACCATCTGCTCCTGCTGAAAGGACAACCTCTGCTGCCACCAGGTGTGTTTAAGAAAGAAGACTGCTATTCCAGACGACGATGGAGACAGGTGCAGTACCTCGCTGACCTGTTCTGGAAGCGCTGGGTTAAAGAATATCTTCCCCTGATGCAGGAAAGGCAAAACTGGAACGTGGTGAGAAAGAATCTAAAAGCAGATGATATAGTGATGATTGTAGATGAAACTTCGCCACGCAATTCATGGTTGACGGGAAGAATAACCGAGACAATCCCAGACAGCAGAGGCCATGTTAGACGGGTCAGGATACGAACCAGGAACAATATCCTGGAGAGACCCATCACTAAACTATGCCTTCTTCTGGAGACTTGACTTGACTCTGACTGACCACAACGCTGACCATAATTCTGATCTTTCTCTTCCCTTTCAAGGAACCTCATTTTTGTGATCTATGGTTTACATTTTGAAGCTTTTTTTTTTTGCCTTTCTCCAATAATTCTGAGTTGGACTATATCATTTTTTGTCTACATTTTTCCTTTTTTGGATATTTGACTATGGAATTTTCTTATCCATAGAATATGGACTATATATGGACTATAAACATTAAGATAAATGAACTTTATTTGATGAAGGCTCTGTGCTTATTATTGTAATTGCCTTATACTGCAGACAATTAGGGGCTGGAATGTTGGAGCCAGTTATTTTATGTTATTTCATATTTTGTTAGCATAATTAACTATGGTTTATTATGATATATCCTGTTCTGTCTGTCATGTCTTTTGTGATTGGAATAAGCATATGTTGTCTCAGCTCCGCCTATTTTGGCTCATAACCTATACAGGTGGTAGTGATTTGTAATGAGGTGGCGGGAGTAGAAGGGAGACAGTTTTTTGACCGTGGTCGTGACTATGATATGTAACAGAAGTAACTGCGAACATAATAAACTTTTGAATTGTTTACAAGTCAGCTGCTGCGTGTCCGAGATAATCCTTACTCCTGACATAGCGGCTCCGGGCAAAATTTCGTCTGATGCCGCAACAGCAGGTGTGGTAAAAACACTACCGCTTTTGTCCAAAGGGGCTGCTAGAATCAACACAAACTGCAAGTTACAAATAGCCACTTTAAATTAAAGAAATTAAAAGTCAGTCAGAGAAAACTGGGACACAATGTACTGTAAATGGACAGCACTGTTGTTGCCAACTTGGCCTTTGTTTTTGTTGTGACTGATTCAACTAGTTTCAAATCAGGAAGGCTTAGATTGAATTTCGTGACGGTTCAGGACGGAATGTAAAAAAAGTTAAGGAACAGCCTAGCTTTGGTTTGTTTTGCTCAGGTTGTTTAATTCAGGTCTGAGCACCGACAACGTCAGTAGGCGGAAGCCCTATTGTGTTTGTAAGGTTTTTAGGGCCCGAGCACTGACCGCATCGGTCAACAAGGCCCTATTGAAATTCAAATTAACCTTCTTCTTTCTATTAGGGCCCATGCACCGACATTGTTGGTAGATTGAAGGCCCAATTGAAATTCAAATGTTTCTTTGTCTGCTTCTTCTTCTTCCTATAATTAGGGCCGAAGCTCCGACAGCATCGGTAGGCAAAGGCCCTATTGCAATTCAAGTGTTTCTTCTTCTTCTTCTTCTGCTTCTTTCTATTATTAGAGCCAGAGCACCGACAATGTCGGTTGGCGAAGGCCCTATTGCTGTTTTTTCTTCTTTCTTTCTTTCTTTCTTTCTTTCTTCTTATTATTTTTATTCTTTGCATTTGAACAGAGAAATTAGGTGCTTGGGCTACTTAAAAATGCATGAAAATGTATATGCATGTCAGACCTGGTGAAAATTATGATCTGATATGTGTCTCGGGCTTGGGCATGAAAAATTGGCTCGATAGTGCCCCCTATCAGTTTTCAAAGGTAAAGCCCCTTCCTTTCACTTTCACGTAGATATGAAATTTGGTAGGCTTATGTATTTGGACCATTTTCAGGAGTTGTACTTTAACAAACTCCTCCTACAGATTTAACCTGATTGACTTCAAAATTGGTCAACTTCAACATAGAGGCATGCAATTTGGTTGGCATATGTAGCTTATCCAGACATACAAAAAAGCCTCTTGGACCCACCCCCTAAACCCAACAAGAAGTTCCCTTGTTTTGAAAATGATTTGACCTTGGCGAAGCTAAATTGTGAAGCTTTTTAGTGCATGCAAAACATTGTGGACGGGGCATGGCGTAGATTTTTCATGCTCCGCCGTGAAAATGGAAGGGGTTAGTAACTAGACTTAACATTGTCCAATCTGCTCCAAACTGCTTAGCTGTATATGGGTGCTGGCCTGAAGACCTCTAAACCAGCGGGATTTGGCGCAGCGGGTGCGGTATTACATTCAATTTATCGCACCGTTGTGACAAAAAGAGAGCTGAGCCAGAAGGCAAAGCTCTCAATCTACCGGTCAGTTTTCGTTCCTACCCTCACCTATGGTCATGAAGGCTGGGTCATGACCGAAAGAACAAGATCCAGGGTACAAGCGGCCGAAATGGGTTTCCTCAGGAGGGTGGCTGGCGTCTCCCTTAGAGATAGGGTGAGAAGCTCAGTCATCCGTGAGGAGCTCAGAGTAGAGCCGCTGCTCCATCGCGCTGAAAGGAGCCAGTTGAGGTGGTTCGGGCATCTGGTAAGGATGCCCCCTGGGTGCCTCCCTAGGGAGGTGTTCCAGGCACATCCAGCTGGGAGGAGGCCTCGGGGAAGACCCAGGACTAGGTGGAGGGATTATATCTCCAACCTGGCCTGGGAACGCCTCGGGATCCCCCAGTTGGAGCTGGTTAATGTGGCTCGGGAAAGGGAAGTTTGGGGTCCCCTGCTGGAGCTGCCACCCCCGCGATCCCATACCGGATAAGCGGACGAAGATGGATGGACAATTGTTTTCACAGCGAAGTTCTGGCTGTTTAAGCAGTGAGGAGGCCCAGAGGTCCATTTGAGAGTAAATTATAGCAGCTGAAAACCGAAACAGCTCAAAGCAGGTGTCATTATTAAACAGTGTTGCTGCCTACACACAGAAAGAGGACACTAATTGATTTAGTAGGCTGTGAGAGTGAAAAATGTCACATACACTTGTATGTGAAATTTTACCTGTTATGTTATATGACATGTTATGTGTCATGTTTCCATACCTTTACAATATTTTGCAATTAAATACAGCTCTGTCGTAAATTCTACCTTTACAAAGTTTATAATTTTCATTTTTTGTTGACATAGTTGAGAATGTGAAAATTCAACTATATGCTTATTACTGAGTTTAGAGTTAAAGGTGGTGTTGTACTGAACTACATTAGCCTGGCATAGTCTCAGATCAATTGTTCAAGGGGTGTTATCAATGGTGCAGACCAAAATGCTTCTATCCTTCCTGACCCGAGTCATCCCTTGTCTTACGAATTGAGGCTGCTGCCATCTGGTCACAGGCACATTGTACCAAGGTTTAAGACTAAGAGATTTAAGAGCTCATTTGTCCCTGTTTCCATTTGTTTCATTAATAGCTTGATGTAATTTGTCCCATATAAATATGAATATTTGTATTAGTACATCTGTATGTTATCTTGTGTATGAACTGCTGTCTATGAACTGCTAGTATTCTTTGCTGGCTGTAAAACAAATTTCCCGGAAGGTGGACCTAAAGTGAGTATGAAATGTATAGCCCACTCTGGTACAGATTCTAGATACCCTTTTACGAGCCAGTGACAAAACTGCCTTTTTATGACAGATCTTCTCCACATGGCTTTAGGCTCCACCAGATCACAAACTAGGTCACAGTTTGTTTGTGTCTGCTGGTTGAATTGTAGTGTTCGTGTCCTACTGTCAGGATTGGCCGAGGGCCGAGGCAGGAAAAGACAGAATTCTGGTTCCAAACGCAAGACACTAGCAGAAGCGGATACAGTTTGTAGTATTTATTTAAACAACAGAAAAGCCAGGCTTACATGTAGTGATTATTGAAAAAGAGTCCAAATAAGGGTAGTAGTCTATACTAGGGCTGGAGTGGGACTCATTTTCAGCCCTGGAGTTTCATGCTTTACGGCCCTCTTTACTTCACGACTTACTATATTAAAATAATGTAGTTAAAGCCTTAGTACATAAATCTGCTATAGCACACTGTTCTCTACAGCCTTGTGATTCAGTGTATTTTTGTAAAATATCCAATTTATTTCCAATTTAGTGCAAACACAGTAAGGGTTGCTTCACAATGTAGTGACAGTTAACATCTTTACAATACAATGATCTTCAACAATATCAAAATCTATTTTCTGTGCAGGTAACTGTTCACAGATACCTAAACCTTAAAATGAAATAAAAGAATAAATAAAAATAAAAAATAAGACAACGAATAAAATAAAATGTAAAGCACTTCTAATGACACAATCTATTTTTTCCTTTGTATAATTTTAAATATTACTTTCATCTTATTCCCTTACAATGGTGGACTTTGTATATTTACTATCCTAATTTTGATGATAAAAGGCATAAAGGTCACTAGCAACAATTGGGCCTTCCACACTGACAGCTATCCCTTATGCACACCACTGACACTGCTTCTGAAATTATAATCCCATTTTATAAACTGCCATAATTCTCAGCACAAATCTCTCCTTTTTACAAAGCTTTCTGATCAAGTCAAGTCAGTTTCATTTATGTATTGCCGGATATTCTCATCATTTATTATCTCAGGGCATTTTTCATATAGAGCAGGTCTACATCATACTCTTCATTAATATTAATTATTATAATATTCACTCAATGAGAAATCCTACCTGCCAACTCTGGAGTTATAAGATCATGGCTGGTGCTTGGTATACTGGCTCTTTTATTGTTAGCAGCAAACTGGACTAGTGGCTGCTGCTGAGGAGCTACAAGGAAAAGTTTGATTCATAAACATGAACGGTGGTTTGCAGGCAACGTTGTATTATGTTTTGCACCGAATCAAATGTTTTATGGTCACAATTAATCTGGGAGCTGATTGGCTTGGTTGCAGGCTTAAATGTCTCAAGCATCTAATGAAATGTCAATGGAGATATCGAACGGGAAAAGTATACAATTATACAACTCTAATATACAACAAATAGATTTAGAACATCAAAGAATGACAGCACACTCAGAGCCATTTGAGCACACCAGGCTCACCACTAAAAATACTCCGCCATTTCAATTTCAACATTACAGAGTTGAATTAAAAAACTGTTTTTGAATTTGATTTATATTCATGAAAATAAATCACGAACCACAGTGGGAACACACAGAAACTCTCCAACATATTTATATAACGAGATTCATTAAACGAATCACATTTTTTATAATACTCTACAACTATTACTAGAAGTGTTTTGATCACATCACCTAAGCCAGTGACTCGGCGCTGTGCTAAAAATAGCTGCTACATGTGAATTTTGCGGACGTAACGTACAGAAGCTAAACCATATTTTTTTCAGCAGATATCTAAGTTACAATACGATTAAGCTAGCAAAGCAGTTTTGTGTTATGTGTGGGTGGTTTGGGAAATCCCACTATCTCTACAAAGCTAACATTAGCTCAAGTTGGCTGGCTGACTAAACAGATAGGGACTAGAAATCCTCTGTTGCTTTTTTATTAAATAATTATTTTTTATTAGCCGCATCATGTCATCATGACTTTAAATCAAACCCTCTGGTGTAATATTGTTTAATTCTAGAACAGCTTTTATAGTCCCAGATTGGTTCTAATATTGTTTTTGTGCCTAGGCTTCCTTGCTTCCTTCCTTCTTTCCTTTCTTCCTTCCTTCTTTCCGTCCTATTTCCTTCCTTTCCTTCTTCTTTCCTTCCTTACTTTTCTTCCTTCCTTTACAACTTATTTCTTTCTTTTCTTCCTTAAATCCTTTTCCTTCCTTCCATCCTTCCTTCTCTTAATCCTTCCTTCTTTTCTTCCTTCATTTCCTTCCTTCTTTCCTTCCTTTAAGCCTTCCTTTCCTCCTTTCATTCTTTTCTTCCTTCCTTCCTTTAATCCTTCCTTCTTTCATTTTTTCCTTCCATCTTTCCTTCCTTTAATCCTTCCTTCCTTCCTTCTGTCCTTCCTGCTTTCCTTCTTCCTGCCATCATTCACACATACTAACCCATATCTTTCCATAAAATCCTCCACTGTGCTCCCATTACTATCTTTCATTCTGCTTACCCCAAAGAGGATTATGTGCAATTAACCTACCCATACAACCGGTGACCCTATTTGTTCCATAACCTCCTCCATGCTGACTGGCAAGCAGGGATTCTAAAAGTACACTATATTTACTCACCTCAACATGTGTTTGTATTTCAGGCCTGTGTATTCTAACAAGTGTAACAATAGTAATTTCCCCACTGGGGATCAATAAAAAGAATGCAACTTTTCTGCATTGTTCCCCTTCATACTGACCCCCTCTGGCCTGTTAGCCCTTTACTTTTCTCCAATGCATCTGCATACTGTAAGACATGTTCTCCCCAGCTCTAACTTTTTCCACTTCCACAGCTGTTATATGATACCCACACCCCCTTAAAGAAGTCATTTGGTAACACTTACAGTTGATAACTCCTTAGGGCGTTTTCACACCTATAGTTCATTTGCTCTGGTCCGAATTAGTTGAACACAGAAAAATCTAATCGTACCAAAATGCATCATTACAAACCACGCAACAACATTCACTTCGCTTATTGGTCAGACGTGTCTGGGGCAGGAGCAAGAAAGAAAATGAAGGAAGAAGGTCCTGTGTTCTGGACTAGTGCATATTCCTTCCATCTCCATGGTCCAACCAGTTCATTTCATTTAAATAATCAGACATTATATTGCAAACGACCTTACTACGTCTACTCTAGTCACCGAGACTTCTGATGGTGTCTGTCTTTGGCAGTGGCTGCAAGCTGCTACAGTTTGCATGTTCTGCTGCATCGCAAATTTAGCTGAGACTTGCGGAGTAAGGTCAGTTGGTGCTGTTTGAGGTTGGATCACGTTCTCACCACAAAGGAACCACTCAAAAGTTCGATTAAAAGCGTACCAAGACCATCTCATCAAGGAGTATTTGGTGCGCTTGTTTGGTGCGCTTTGGTGCGCATCCAAGTGTGATTTCTGCTTTCACACCTGCCTAAACAAACCACACCACAGGAGAAAACGAAACTCCAGTGCGATTTAACCAAACTAAATGAGGCAGGTGTGAAAGCCCCCTAAGTTTCTTCCTCCCTCCCAAAGATCTAGGTGTTGTCCTCGACAGCACTCTATCATTCGAATCTCACATCAATAACATTACTCGGTCTGCTTATTTCCACTTATGCAACATCAACTGTCACCGTCTGTCTATCACACCTAATTACACCGCTATTCTTGTAAATGATTACCGCAACTCCACAACTCCCCTCTCCAGTCACCCACTCAAACTGCTCCATAACCTTTAACTGGTTCAGAACGCAGCTGCCCGGATTATCACCAGAACCCCATCCATCGAAAACTTCACCACTGTTCTTCAACAACTGCACTGTGTTATGGTTTTGGTATTTTGTCTTGTATTTTTGTTGCCTGGTTTAGTTATTTCTGTATGTTTCCTGTGTTTGTATATTTATTCTATATTTTTCTGTTATGTAGATTTTCCTCATGTTGTGTATTCCCCAGGTTATGTTCTATTTCCTGTTTTATTTTGATAGTCTGTGTTCAATCTTGTCTTGTCTAGTTTTACTTTCTGTTTTCCCGCCTGTTCTGATTGTCCTGCCCTGCCCTAATGTGCTTCACCTGTTGTATCACCTGTCCCTCGTTTGTTCATTACCTCTTGTATTTAACTCCCGTATTCCCTTTGTCTCATGTCAGTAAAACTTGTATATTTGTACCAATGATTCTGGTTTATTACATTCTGAGGCCTCATTTTGTGTCACACTTGACTGGTAAAACCTGTCAAACTGTGGCTGCTCTGTTTACTGTTCCTTTGAAAACAGCTGCACTTGCCTCATGTACTGTGGTACAACAACACACACATTCAGGCAAATACACACTGACTCATACGCATGAGTGCAAGATGAGCAGAGCAGAGACAAACCTCTGCGGGCTGTATGTGAGTGCTGATCCTGCTCTTATATAGCAAACTAAGCTCTCTCTGCTTAATGCCCAACAGAAAAGCTCTTTAGCTGTCATTATGAACCCGCCTAACCCTGCAGCCCCTCAATTCACCGTCCTCCGATCTCCCCTGACATCCCTAACCTCACACTCACTTCCATCAGGTCTATACAAAACACAAATTTTAGATGTTTATTAATCATCAGATCAATACTGTACTGGGGTGGCAGCCTAACAGCCATGGTAGGTGCTCATCCCACCTTAGTAGTAGTAAAAAGTAGTAAAGATTTCCTACTGTAGGCTTAGACAGTCAAGTCTGACTTAATCCAAGCTTTTATAATAATAACATAAGCTATAATATCACAGTATAATATAACTACAGTGTTTGTGACAGTTCCAAGCTTCCAGTCAGACAAAAGATGATACCCCAGGTTGTTACATATAGAAATAAAGACTAAGTTGTGGTGACTAAAAAATGACCAAACGACTTTTCAAGCGATTCCACCATCGCAGACTAATTTCCAATATCGGAATGAAATCATGTGTCTTGCTAGAGTTGCGGTCATAAAACTAACACTTTTTTTTGATGTTCCAACAAAATCAAACATGTTTAATAATATAAGTTTTAAGTCTTGTTAGTGAAGTTAAATCATGTGAACATTGTCAACAACCAATGGGTTAATGTTATGTTAAAGTGGCCATATTATGCTCATTTTCAGGTTCATAATTGTATTTTGAGGTTGTACCAGAATAGGTTTACATGGTTTAATTTTCAAAAAACACCATATTTTTGTTCTACTGCACATTGCTGCAGCGCCTCCTTTCACATGCTGTCAGGTTTCTGTTTTAGCTACAGAGTGAGACCTCTTAGCTTCTGTAACATCTCTGTTGTCAGTCGCACATGTGCAGTAGCTAGGTAAGAATTGCATGAGCTAGCTCCAACTTCGGCCTGTACAAGGCAGGATTAGCCCGGAGACTTCTTCTAAACTAGGGTGCACTTCCAACTTTGCGTGGAATACTTGCAGAACATGGACATGTAAGTAGTTCTATACAATTTATTTTGTAGATTAGGCTGAATTTGTGTGTGTTGTACGCATGTGCAGAAATAAATAAAAGTAACTCCCTCTCTGGTTGAAGCAGCAACGATGAGCATGTGTGTTTATTCCTCCGTTAAGTAAGCCAGTATTCCTGCCCTAAAGATGACAGTACCAACAGGTTATGGGTCCAGAAGGGAACATGGAAGCCAATGGCATAGATTATGTTTCGACGAAGATGAGAAAAATTACGAGTTATGGAAGACAACGTTTTTGGGGCACTTGCTAGGGCTAAAGTCCGCCATATTGAGCATGGATGAAGACGAAGAAGACGAAGAGAAAAATGAAGCCTACATCGAATTGGTACAGGTTTTGGACGATAAGTCTTTCCCTGATAATGAGAAAAGCAGCAGATGATGGGAGAAAAGCGTTGAAGATATAAGGGATTATGCAGGTAAAGCTTTGTGTAGAGGCTAATCGCCTCTACACAGAGCTAACATCTCTTCAGAAAGCCGCTAACGAAAGTGTTACGGACTATATCATTCGTGCTGAGACAGCTATTACAGCACTGAAGAATGCTGATGAGACTTTAAGTGACAGGCTGTTTATTGCAATGATTCTGAAAGGTTTGCCCGAATCATTTAAGCCGTTTGCCATCCACATAATGCAGAGTGACGAGCAGGCAACTTTTGGCAAGTTTAAAACCAAGTTGAGGAGCTACGAACGCACCGAGAAGTTTAGTGCCAATTCCACTGACGAAAATGTGATGAAGGCAAGTAATGTTAACATTAGCTGGTCAAGAGGAAGGTATAAAGAGTCTGAGATAACCTGCTACAACTGCGTCCAGAAAGGGCACAAGGCCCGGGAATGTACCATTACTGGCGAGCGCAGAGAACAGAGACAGTTGTGTAGTTTTTGCAAGAGCTCCACTCGTCTGCAAATTGCAGACGAAAAAAAAGAGACAATATGAAACAAGCAACAGATGCTGAAGGCCACACATTTGCATTCAAAATAAGTGACTGTCAGGTTCGTGGACTGAAACAGAAAGGTCTGATGGTTGATATGGGAGCAACATCACAAAAGAAGACTTTCAAACCGGAAAAGCATTACTGTACGTGGAGCTGGCTGACAGAATAAGAATGAATGGTGTCGCGGAGAGGAGGTGTGGCGGAGGTCTACCTTTGAGACAACATGGGTCGTCGGGTGAAAACAACGCTAACGAAGACCCTGTCGGCATCATTTTCACAGACATTTTCTTTGTTAAAGTAGCGACAGCCAACAGAGCTTCAGTCAACTTTTGATAGGGGTGTAACCAGCTCATCCACAAGAACGGTACTACTTTTGACATCAAGGGTACAATAGACTTTACTATCTTAACACTGTAAGTGATGAAAATGATAATGGGTGCTAAGATATTCATACATATTCATTTTTTTTTGTGATCAACAATTTTATTGCTTTTCAAATGGAGAGGGAGGGCATATCCAAAGTCATATGTGACTATGTTGAATTGAGAAAATACAAAGAATGTTAGGTGAGCAGGGAAGTAGAGAACCCAAATGCAGAGAGCAGGCAGGGAGGTAGGAGAAGTTGAAGTTGAAAATTTTAATAAACAAAATCCAAAGATGAATACCAAGCAAAGCTGACACGGAAAAACACGACTGAATCAAACACTCACGAGTACACAAACACTACTGAGAGCCACAAACAAACTACAATGATCTGACATTGGACAAGGGGAACACAAAGACTAAATACAGAGGGTAACGAGAGGCAGGTGACACAAGGAAAACATCAGGCAATAACAAGAGCGGGAAAACCAAAAGTAAAACTAGACAAGACCGGACACAGACTATCAAAATAAAACAGGAAACAGAACCGAAACAGACTACCAAAATAAGAAAACTCACCACACACAGGGGACAAGGAGTCACTGGGGCCCTCGGGGGAAACAGAGAGTCAGTGGGGTACCCGGGGGAAACAGGGGACCACTCGAGGGAACAGACGGACCACTTGAGGAAACGGAGAAGGGCCGCTCGGAGAATCAGAGAGCAGCAGCGAAGGCAGAAACCTTCAGGAGGTCGGCGGCGAAGGCAGAACCCTTCAGGCAGCCGAGCAGGACGTCGAGGACTCCAAGGCTGCTGGCAGCGAAGGCGAAGCCTCTCAGGCGGCCTCTCAGGACGGCGAAGGTAGAGACCCTCTGGCAGCCGTGCAGGACGGCGAGGGCTCTTGGGCGGCAGTCGAGGAAGGCGAAATCCTTCTGGCGGCCGGCGACGATGGCAGAATCCTTCTGAAGGCCGGCGGCAACGGCGAAAACAGAATCCTTCAGGCGACCAGCGGCGAAGGCAGAATCTTTCAGGAGGCCGTCCGCGAAGGCGAATCCCCTCTGAAGGCCGGCGGCGAAGGCGAATCCCCTCTGAAGGCCGGCGGCGAAGGCGAATCCCCTCTGAAGGCCGGCGGCGAAGGCGAATCCCCTCTGAAGGCCGGGCAGACAGAGCAGGAGAAGGGGCAGCTGGGCTGAAGACAGGCGACGAGTCAGCTGGGCTGAGGTCCGCCAAACAGGCAACAGGAACAGTGGTCGACAGGAGTGCCGACAGGGCATGAAGGGCTGGAGTAGGGCAGACTGAAAACGAATGCAAAGTCACTGGGGCGGTCTCAGAGACAGTCTCAGGGGCGCCAGGGACCGGCATAGTCCCTGGCTTGCCCGTAAGCATGGACTCTGGGAGAGCGGTCGGCGGCGCAGACTCTGGGAGAGCGGTCGGCCGGCGGCGCAGACTCTGGGAGAGCGGTCGGCCGGTGGCGCAGACTCTGGGAGAGCGGTCGGCCGGCGGCGCAGACTCTGGAAGCCCCGTCGGCGCAGACTCTGGAAGCCCCGTCAGCGCAGACTCTGGAAGCCCCGTCGGCCGGGAATCTGTCACACAGGACAACCTGGGTACACTAGGAAGAACGGGGACGCTAGGTAACACGGGAAAGCTAGAAAACTCGGAGGCGCCATGGCACCCCAGAACGCAAGGAATGCTAGAAAACTCAGGAATACTAGGGTACTCAGAAACGCTAGAAAACTCAGGGGCGTTAGAAAACTCAGGGGCGCTAGGGTAATCCGGAACACTAGGAAGCCCGGGGTCCCCAGGGAGCTCGGGGGGACTAGCGAGCTGCTCGGGGGCACCAGGGCGGCTGCTAGCCAACCTGGATTCAGGGGAACCGCCAACTGGCTGGGGCTCAAGGAAGTTACTAGCTAGCCGGGGCTCAGGAAGATTGCTAGCTAGCGGGGAATCTGGGAGGATGCTAGCCAGCCGGGAACCAAAGAGGCTGCTGGCTAGCCTGTTATCAGGAAGGCTGCTAGCTAGCGGGGAATCAAGGAGGCAGCTAGTCAGCTGGGGTTCAGGAAAGCTGCTAGTAAGCCAAGATTCGGGGAAGCTGCTAGCCAGCTGGGGCTCAGGAGAGTTGCTGGCTAGCCGAGGAATAGGGAAGTTGCTAGCTAGCGGGGAACCTGGGAGGCTGCTAGCCAGCCGGGGCTCAGGAAAGCTGCTAGCCAGCCTGGATTCAGGGGGGCTGCTAGCTAGCAGTGAATCTGGGAGTCTGCTAGTCAGCCGGGGATCAGGGGAGCTGCACGTCAGCCCGGGGTCAGGAGAGCTGCACGTCAGCCCGGGGTCAGGAGAGCTGCACGTCAGCCTGGGAGCGTTAGGGAGCGAAGACTCTGGGGTGAAGAGCGGAGCATGGCGACGGGAGCCATGACCTCCCCTTCCCCGTCTTCGACCTCCGCGGGTCCCCGAAAAGATGGCCAGGCGGGTACCCTCGAACGACGGCTGATGGTTGGGGTGGACGCTGACCAGGTTGCCTCCTGGAGGTCGCTAGCAGGAGTACTGGGCCTCTGACTGGCGACTTGAAGGCTGGCTCTTTCGGTTTCCTCGGATTGTTTTAGCCACGTAGCAAAAGCCTCAAACAAGGAGTTGTAAATCTTAGGTTGTCCACTAGGTTGGGCAGGTGATTGGCTTGGGGGAACAGGCTGAGCAACAAACAGTGCACCTATGGCCAAGGTGTTCGCTGGCTGAGAGACTGGTGGACTAGTGGGTGAGCCATGGAGGAAGCTATCCAACCTCTCTTTAACAATGTCCAGATGTGGAACAAAATGGCTCACCCAGGGTCTCTCCTTAAACCACTGCTGTTGCTTGCGGACCTTCTCCAACCAAACACTCACAAGTACACAAACAGTCGGGAACGAACACTACTGAGCGCCACAAACAAACTACAATGATCTGACAAGGGGAACACAAAGACTAAATACAGAGGGTAACGAGGTAACGAGAGGCAGGTGACACAAGGACTGGGAAACAGGTGGAAAACATCAGGCAATCACAAGAGCGGAAAAACCAAAAGTAAAACTAGACAAGACAAGATCTGACACAGACTATCAAAATAAAACAGGAAACAGAACCGAAACAGACTACCAAAATAAGAAAACACACCAACCCATAACAAAGAAAAAAGAAAAGAGATAAGAAAAAACATCACATTTGTCATTGTCTGTAGTCCAAGAGATTATTCTAGATGAGAAAGAGTCCCAAGCTTGTACAGTTGCACCTTATTGAGTCACACAGTTGTATCTTCAAGGTTGACAATGTTGACAAGGCTATGAATCCAGAATGATTTCATACACATATCCAGACTTAACCAGTTTTTCAAAATTGTTTTCTTTGCAGAGGTAAACCCTGCAAATACCATTTTGAACTGAATTTGCTTTAGATTGATATCAGAATGATCATTAAGGAGACAAATATACACACATTCTGTGTGTATATTTTTATATTTATATTGTTTATATTCTTTATATCCTTCTTACATTTGAATGTAAGAAGGATGCACCAACAACACCATGACAAATTCCTTGTATGTGCAACGTACTTGACAATAAAGCCCTTTCTGATTCTGATTGTGCCATAGTGGCGTGTTATGACAGAATTTAGAAGGGTCGCCCATCCAACGTTCTGCTTTTTTCCATACCTGTATAGCGTTTGCAATGATGGGCCAAAAATTATATTTAATTGTTTAGTTTGTTACACTAGAGAGTATCCTATTCTTGCAGCTTGTGTGGTAATATCTTAGCAGATTCAATCAATCTCTAAGCAGTGGTAGACTGTGGGTCAACCCATGTGCTGAGTGCTCTGATCTGAAATGACAAATAATAAAGCTCAAAGTTTGGTACTGCCAAACCACCCAGCCGTTTGGGTCGTTGCAGTGTATTCAAACAAACCCTAGGCCGTCTCCCATGGAAATCATGGAGTGGATGTCTTTAAAGTAATTTGGAGGGGGGCGTAAAAGGTAGTAAAAGAAACTGAGATTGGGCAACACGCTCATTTTAACTGTATTAATTCTACCTTGAAGAGATAAGCATAAGGGCAGATTTTGTCCAATTAATTTTGTAGCCTGACAGGCTGCTAAACTTAGCAAATTCCTTAATGACTAGTGAATCGAAGTGTCAAAGTTATCTAAGAACAAAATGATATCATCCGCATACAGAGATATGATTATGCTGACCAATTTTCATAGGGGAAGCTGTAGTGCTAGAGGTTGCAGAGAAAGACAAAATAAAAGTGGCGAGAATGGACAACCCTGTCTTGCTCCACGCTGTAGGGTAAAAGGAGAAGAGATATTGGCCCAATCCCAAAGTCCAGACTCACGGACTTTGATGCGCGTCCTCGCGAAATTCGTAAGGGCTTAGGGTTGTCCCAGTGTCGAATTTTAAAGGGCGTGAGGGTTTGAGGACACACTTACCGAGCCCTTTCCGTGAGTCTGCATCACTGCAGACTTCACCAAAGGGAATTACCTACAGTTCAATGCGTTGTGACGTTTACCGCGGAGACCATAGGGACATCCGGAAATTACAAAGGTAAACAACAGCACGACCACGACCATGGAGCACAGACTAACCTGTTGTCCAGCTTGTAAAATGAGTTTGAAAAAACGTGGAATCAGGCAGCCGTCTCCTGTGCCTTGGCCGTGTGGAAAGCAACAAACTTAAAATGAAAATTCCCAAACCGGAAAGTGTCAGCAACATCTTTGTTATTAAACATCGCCAAGGTAACATGTGATCTCATGAAGTGCTTTCCCAATCCCATTTCTACCTATCTGAGCCCATGTGGCCTTACACACTCACTCACTTAACACCTGAGATCAATTAAGTCTGTGAGTCTTTAGTCCTTAGTCCTCAGGGCTCACTTTGGGATTGGGCCTATGTCACCTGTTAGAACACTTGCTAAAGGTGAGCTAAAGTTCTACATAAAGCTGTGCTGAGAGGCCATCTAAGCCAGGTGATTTGCCTTTATTGAGACATTTTACAGCTCTATGTAATTCTTTTTTTTTTTGGCAATATATTTTATTGAGATCAGAATCAAGTTTTGAAACTAGACATCTTGTACACTTTAGATTTTAAACAGAAAAATACACAGAAGACAAAATTACAGAGCACAACAAGTTATATATAAAAGGCAAGGACAAAGAGTAAATAAATAAAATAAGGCACAAAACTCACCCACCCCACCCCACCCTGGCTTAGTTGGAATAATATGCATACATACAAAATATAACAGAACTTAGTCTGGTAAGACTTGTAAGTCTGCGAAATATGATAGAAAAGGCTGCCATATACGAAAAAAAAATTATCATTGTCACCTCTCATTCTGTACTTACTTTTCTCAAGTTTCAAGAAAAACATAACATCTTTGAGTCACTGTGAAACTGAAGGAGGGTTTAGAGACTTCCACTGTGAGATAATTTGATGCCTGGCTAGTAAAGAAGTGAAACTAAGAATTTCCTTCTGTGCTAAAGTTAGTCGATCTGATTGGCTAGGGGTCCCAAAAATAGCAAATCTGTTTGCCGAAGTAGCAAACCTGCTGTGTTAATGGGATAGCATTTGCTCTTTTGTAAATTTATTTTATATCCAGAGAAAGAGCTAAACATATCTAGAATAGACAGAATGCCATGAAGACAGGACACAGGGTCGGATACACATAACAACAAATCATCCGCATATAGCGATAAGCGATGTTCAACGCTGTTTCGAAAAACACCTTTAAAACAGGTGGAGGATCGTAATGCGATGGACAGCGGTTCAATAGCCAAGGCGACCAAAGATATTGATAAAGGACAGCCTTGACGTGTCCCTCATTCTAGTTAAAAATATTCAGAACGGGTGTCGTTTGTTTGAACACTAGCTTGTGGCGTTGTATATAATAATCTCACCAAGTTTATAAATTTATTTCCAAAGCCACGTTTTTTTAACACAGCAAATAAGTATCCCCACTCTACCCTGTCGAATGCCTTCTCGGTGTCTAATGATATTACAATCTCAGGTGAGTTAGTTGTTGGTGTTGAATAAATGATGTTTAAAAGAGTACGAGTGTTACAAAATAATTGACGTCCTTTAATAAAGCCACTCTGTTCTTCAGAAATAATACTAGGCAAAGCCCTCTCCAAATGTAGAGCAACCGTCTTGGCCAGTACTTTCACATCTACATTTAGTAAGGGCAAAGGTCTATAGGAGCCACAGGAAGTGGGATCCTTGTCAGGCTTCAAAATAAGAGATATTGATGCTTGAGTGAGTGTGGAAGGCAGCAAACCATTTTCCAATGATTCATTCATCTGCAAAAGTAAAGGGGCCAATCTATCACTGAATTTCTTAAAAAAACTCTACTGTAAATCCATCAGGACCAGGGGCTTTGTTTGACTGCATTGCTTTAATAGAAAAGAGTAATTCTTCCAGGGAGAGTGGAGCGTCCAACTCTTTCGCACGATCAGAGTCAATGGTAAGATTTTTCGAGATTAGCTAGAAACTGACTCATCTTGGTGGTATCCGTGGTAAATTCTGATTTGTAGTAGAATAGAATGATTTAAAATATGCATTAATTTCAACAGGATCTGTGACAATTATTTTAGAAGAATTCTTAATTTCACACTGTAAAAAAGTACAGACCCATTTAGTTATGTCCACTTATTTCGTATTTTTAACTGAACGAGCTTATACAAGTTGTGGATTTTGAACTCAACTTTATGAGTTTTTGAAAGATAAACATGTATTTATTCATTGGGTCAACTATTTTAAATTTTTTGTCAGATATGTATGTGTTGATTGAACTTGGGTATGTAAGTTATCAGTTGAAAAAAAAGCGTGTGTGTATGTTGCAACAAAAAAAGAGTTGCCTTTCGAGTTTAAAATAACCTGTCTTCTTTCACGGCAAAGTTAAAGCATGGACACAATAAATTAATTATACACTGCAGATAAGTGATGTAGCCTATTCAAATTTCAACTAAAATATAACACGTGTTGTGGCAAACAAGAAAGCACTAGTGCCACCCGCGGAGGGAGTACCTGTCAACGGCTTGTGAATTGTGAATTTGGGATTTCACTCTTCTCAAATTGAAATGGAAAGTACTTTTCAAAAGTCAAATGTTTAGCTCCGCCCACATTTAGCCCAACCCCGATATGCATACTGCAGTCAGGTGCAATTGGTTCATTGGCTGGTCAATTCCCATGAAGCAAAGCTGTAAATAGAGTTGTGTTAAAATTTGCTGAAAATTTTGCAGTTTGTTTGAAATACAAATGTAACTTTATGAATTCAGTTTATTAAACATGTCTGCTTAGAATGTAGTGTTTTGTTGCCTGGTAATTGTCATTGTTGTGCTGGTTTACATTTGTAACCATGAGTTAAGTGACTGTTCGTTTGATAAAAAGAGCTGGAGTACTACAGAGTTAGACTTTGAGCAGTAATAGGCTTCCTTCAGCCATTAAGCTGTGCCGTGTCACGTCACTAGCGACCCTTTTGTGTCAAGTGACCCAAGATCAGCGGCTTTAGAGGAGCCGCACGGGGCCCTGGGGTGGCTCCACCCAAATACCCACGCTATTTCTGCTGTAAATGTTCTTATGTTGTTTTAACTTGAAACTGTGAGTTGTAATAAAGCAGAAAAGTATGTCTGTTATACTAGGCAAGGTTTCTTGCATTATTAAAGAAAATAAATTTGTTTTAACTTTAAGTATGAAGTTAAACCAAGTAATAAAAAGTTAAATCAACTAAAAGAACAACTTTAACAAAACTAGGACACTGTAGTTACATCAACCTCATTAACTTTAATTTCTAAGTTGAAACAAAGGCAGTCTTCAAGTTGAGTGAACTTCGATTTTCAAGGCAGCAGGGGAACTTGCATTTCCAAGTTAAACTACCTTGAATTTTCTTACAGTGCAGGTATGAGACGGGAGATGGATTTTCGTTTCAACTGATGGGTCACTAAACGACTTGCTTTATCACCGTGCTCATAGAAAGTACCAGTTAGTTAGTCATAGCAAATGCTCAGCACTTCTAGTTGAAATCAAATCAAACTCTGTCTGAAGATTAAGTCGCCTTTTAAATAGCTCTGGGGAGGGGTCAAATGCGCACTCTTGATCAAGGTTACTGATAGCTGACGAAAGCTCTGACAACCTGGTATTGTGTTTCTTATTGACACAATAAACTGGAAATTGGCGAAGCACAGAAAACGTTGCAGCTGTTTCCGAGATGTTGGCGTAGGCCACTCCGTAACTGCTCTGATCTTTTCTGGATCTGGTGACACTTGCCCCCGCTTGATAATAAAACCCAGAAAGGGGACTGATTGCCGGTGAAACTCGCACTTCTCTGCTTTCACATACAGTTTGTTTTCCATGAGGAGTTGGAGGACCTGATGGACGTGGTAAACGTGTTCATCTTGGGACTTGGAAAAAAATCAAGCTATCGTCTAAGTAGACAAACACAAAACGATGAAGGAAGTCTCTTAAAACATTGTTTACCATAGCCTGAAAAACTGCTGGGGCATTGGTGAGACCAAATGGCATGACTAGGTACTCAAAAGGACCGAGAGGAGTATTAAACGCCGTCTTCCATTCGTCCCCCTGTCTGATCCGGACGAGATGGTAGGCGTTACGCAGGTCGAGTTCAGAAAATACGGTGGCACCCTGAAGGGGTTCAAATGCCGAGTTAATGAGAGGCAGGGGATATGTATTCATGACCGTGATGTTATTAAGTCCTCGGTAGTCAATGCAGGGGTGTAACATCTTGTCCTTTTCCACAAAAAAAAAACCAGCACCAACAGAAGATGATGAGGGACGGATGATGCCAGAGGCTAGAGAGTCGCCTATGTAGGTCTCCATAGCTTCTCTCTCAGGACGGGACAGATTGTAGAGCCGGCTAGATGGCAAAGGGGCTCCAGGCAGTAACTCGATTGCGTAATCATACGGTTTGTGAGGTGGTGGGGTGAACTAAGTGCCTTGGACTTGCTGAACACCTCAGCTAAGTCCAGATATTCCTCAGGGACAGACAAGAGGTCAGGGGTTTGACAGGAGGAGCAGGGGAACCTACAGAGGGTGGAATAGCTGACCCAAGAACGACAGTGAGTGCTCCAACTGTGGATCTTGTGGTGTTGCCAGTCAATATGAGGGTTGTGAAGGCTAAGCCAGGGGAAACCGAGGATCAGTGGGGAGGCAGAGGAGGTAACTACTTTAAACTGAATGGTTTCTCTATGATTGCCGGACAGAATGAGTGAAACGGGGACTGTTTGGTGTGTGATACCGGCAAAAGGATGGCTATCGATGGCAGTGACAATAATGGGATTTGGCAGGGGCTTAACAGGGATCTCAGCCTGTCTGACTAGATTTACATCGAGGAAGCTATCCTCAGCTCCAGAGTCAATAAGAGTGGTTAATAGGAGAGACAGATTCTTGAACTGGACAGTAGCTGGGATAACTAGTCGGGAAGTTGTGAGCTCTGAATTCAGAGTTGAGCTCGCAAGTACGCCCACTTTTACCTGCGAGCCTTGTCTTTTGGGCGAAGCGGGCAATTGGCGAGGAAATGAGTGGCGCCTCCACAGTACATGCACTCACCCGCCTGCATGCGATGTAATCTCTCCGCTGGGGACAGTCGAGCATGGCCCAGCTGCATGGGCTCGTCTAGTTCCATAGTGGGGGAAACCAAAGTGGTTGAGCGATGTCCAATAGGAGGTGTGGTCCGGATGGAATAAAGTGGAAGAGCTCCACCTGTGGTGTGAGCCTGACCGCCCCTCTCCCGTCTCCTCTCCCATAGCCTGTTATCTATCCTTATAACAAGGGAAATGAGAGAAAAAAGGTCAGTTGGCTTATCTCGGACAGCTAGTTCATCCTTTACTGTGTCACTCAAACCATTTACGAACGCTCCCTGAAGAGCCTCCTCATTCCACTTAGAATCAGCTGCTAAGGTCCAGAAATAAATTGAATATTTGGCCACGCTGCCTGTGCCCTGCCTTAGCTTCAGGAGTCTCTTGGAGGCATTACCGGCATGGTCTGGGTGGTCAAACACAATTTTTAATTGAGAGGAAAAATCATCAAAAGATAGCCCTGCAATCTGCTGATTTGAACAAACTGCCCCAGATCAGAGCTTTCCCTCTGAGCAAAAAAATGACAGGGGCTTCTGTTGGAAAACCAGGCGGCACTGAAGCAGGAAACCACGGCACTTGTTCAACTCCCCAGTGAAGGGTTCAGGCGAGGTAACAGGGGGTTCCCGGGGGCAGGAGCGGTAGCCGAGCCTGAGGAATCAGAGTGTGGAACAGACAGAGGAGGAACGGAAGGAGTATGCTGAGTTACCAGATTAGCCACTTGAGATGTTAGTTGGGTTACTTGATCTAACAATTGCTGGTTGTTATCCAATAGAGACCGGATTAATTGGTTGTGTTGTCCCAACAAAACTCCCTGTGAGTGGACGGCGCGCTGAACACCATCTCCTTTAGTCACGTGTGGTGTCTCCGCTGAGTCCATTGTGGCCAGTTCGTTCTGTTAGGCTCTTATTTTTGATCCAGAACTCAGAGACAAGCACACGGAGACAGAGGAGCAGTTATAAGTGTTTATTAGACAACTGGAATAAAGCTGTAGAGGTGAACAGCCCACGTTGATAAACTGCTGGGCTGATTAGTGGAATGTGCTGCAGCTGAGCTGGAACAGAGAAGGAGAGAGTGGCCACGCCCCTTGACCTAGATCCTCTTAAGACTGCCTCTCGCCACAGCAGGTGAAGACAAACACAGACAACAAACACAGGGGAAAAGGGAAGAGGAAAACAGGCAGGGAGAGGGAAAACAGAACTGACCCATAACATCTGAATTAGATTTATCAAGAGATGGATTCAGGACTGTATTGAAATCACCTCCCACCACTAAAGAGCAGTCATTTTGTTCTAGTAACGTGTTTCCGATGTAAGAAAAAAAAGTCTCGGTCAGGCTCATTTGGGCAGTATATGGATGTGAAAGCTATTTTATGATTGAGTGTGCTAATACGGGCAAAAGCAAGTCTTCCATTCTCATCACTTCCAGGAGCCTTTACATTGCAGGACACCCTTGGTCTTATTTAGGGTGCACAATGATGCAATTAATTGTGCCATATCGTATTATTTCAGGTGTGCTTCTTGGATCAGAGCAATGTCCACCTTTTTACGATATAGATACTCAAGAACACAAATGTGTTTGATAGGCCATTCACATTGAGTGATAATATATTCAATGACTGCGTCGACATATTATACAGCTAAGATCTGTCATAAAATATAAACATGTTAGTATAAGATAGAGCATAAGCGTGTAATCATCCTGCCAGTTACTGTACAGATGCCCCAATGCTGATGTTCTAACAAAGAGCAGGAATATGTCTGTAACAGGGAGGGGGTGGGAAAAACTATATACAAAAACAAACACAGACTGCACGGACAAAAATCTGTAGGTCTGTAAAAACATAAACATTGTCTGATATGTGACCAATCTACCTCAACACATGGCTATAGTATCAGATAAGCCCACACAGTCATAACATAAAGTGAATACATCCGTCACCTCTCGGGCTGGTACAGCTAGACTAATTTTGCATGCTAGTGTTAAATCACACCTAAATATCAGATTATCAGAAGACATAGCCTAGCTAATTAGTGGGAATGCTGTTCAGCAGAATTCCAACTATTACGTACAAATGCCTTGTGGTGGTCACGATTACATAATTTCACTTATACCCCTTATCGTTTTAGCAGTCTGAGGCTTTATTTGAGAGCTTGCTCTGTGTCTTTGAATAGCTGCAGTGTGGCACAACAGGTAACAGTTTCAGCAGGTGACACGGTCGTTCCCCTGATTAAAGATCAAAGAGATCTCATAACAGACTTCAAAGGGTGTTTTCACTGGTCATACGTTACCATGACAACACTTTCAGAGACAGTTGAATTGAATACTACAGGCAGTAATATGAACATTAGTCTACATCTTTTGCGTTCCACTTCTGTCTGTCTGTCTCAGTCTCTCTCTGTCTGTCTCTCTCTGTGTCTGTCTCTGTCTCTCTCTGTCTCTCTCTGTCTGCCTCTGTCTGTCTGTCTCTGTTTCTCTGTCTGTCAGTCTCTCTCTGTATGTCTCTGTTTCTCTCTGTCTGTCTTTCTCTCTCTCTCTCTCTCTGTCTCTCTCTCTGTCGCTGTCTCTTTCTCTGTCTGTCTATTCCTTCCTCTCTCTCTCTCTCTCTCTCTCTCTCTCTCTCTCTCTCTCTCTCTCTCTCTCTGTCTGTCTATTCCTCTCTCTCTCTGTCTGTCTGTCTATTCCTTCCTCTGTCTATTCCTCTCTCTCTCTCTGTCTATTCCTTCCTCTCTCTATTCCTCTCTCTCTCTCTCTCTGTCTATTCATCTCTCTCTCTCTCTCTCTCTCTCTCTCTCTCTCTCTCTGTCTATTCCTCTCTCTCTCACACTGTCTGTCTATTCCTTCCTATCTCTCTCTCTCTTTCTGTCTGTCTATTCCTTCCTATCTCTCTCTCTCTCTGTCTGTATATTCCTCTCTCTCTCTGTCTGTCTATTCCTCTCTCTCTCTCTCTCTTTCTGTCTCTCTCTCTGTCTGTCTATTCCTCTCTTGCTTTTTGTCTGTCTATTCCTCTCTCTCTCTCTGTCTGTCTATTCCTCTCTCTCTCTCTCTCTCTGTCTATTTCCGCATTTTCATCTCTGTTTCTCATAGCATTTGTAAGTCTTCCAGACTTAATCATAATTTCAGTTACAAAATAAATTATTTTATGTATTAGTGGTGTTATTCAACTTTTTCATGAAATTCATGTTAATTGAAACCATTCATACTTTTTCAACTATTCTCACTACTTCAACTTCTTCTTACGGATTTAAGCTATTCATCCAGTTTAGCTTGAGCAATTTAGCTATCCAGCATTCCCACACATTTTCTGCAGGAAATGCATTTTCTATTTATTATTATTCCGTACGTTTTTTGGCTCTCCGTAACTTCTGCATACTTTCAGCTATTAAAACCATTCAACTTTTAAAATGTTCAGCTCTTTCAGCTAATGATGGGACTTCTTCAACTTTTTTTCTACTATTTATACTTTTTAAAATATTAAGCTTTTTAAGACTTTTTTTAACATTGAAGTCAATGAGAGCATGCTTCAAATCCTTAAAATCTTCTTCCGCTCCCAAAATTTTCAGCACCTCCATACTTTCACCTACAGACACCAAACAAACTTTAAAATGTTCACAAAAACTTCAGTTATTAGGCTACTGCTTTTCAGTTTGATATCTTTTACAGTTTTTGTGAAAAAGCTGTTTAAGTTTAGTGGTAATTTCATCGATTTTTCTGTGTTTCTAGTGAGTGTGTATGGCGCAAGCTAGAGTGGATGATATCATCGCCAGAGCACAGCTCCTTAAAAAAGTTATCTTTGTCCCTTCTCTATAAATTGCTCTCACTCTCAGAATTTTTAATTATCCTACACAATTTATACATCAAAACGAAGGTATTTTTGTCTAGTTTCAGCCAATTTGCTGAGTTATGCGATATGACTTATTCTTTTAGCTCTGTGAGCTTCCAAATGACAAGAGTTCCACATCTTCCTCCATTCACTGCCCTGTTTAACATTCTCCACATTTCTGAGCGAAACGCAGAGCGAACCACTTTTTTAAATCGCTGATATGCCCACATTTTTAAGTTTATCAACATAAATTTTACATGAATATGTTCACAAAGGCCTTGTGGTGGTCACGATTACATCATTTCACCTATACCCCCTTATCGTTTTAGCAGTCTGAGGCTTTATTTGAGAGCTTTCTCTGTGTCTTTGAATAGCTGCAGTGTGGCACAACAGGTGACAGTTTCAGCAGGTGACACGGCCGTTAACCTGATTAAAGATCAAAGAGATCTCATCACAGACTTCAAAGGGTGTTTATCAACATGGTCACAGGTCATTAGTAGCCATGACAACCCTTTCACAGACAGTCAACTTGAATACTACAGGCAGTAATATGAACATTAATCTATATATTTTGCGTACCACTTCTGTCTGTCTCTGTTTCTCCCTGTCTCTGTCTCTCTCTCCATGTCTCTGTCTCTCTCTGTCTGTCTGTCTGTCTCTCTCTCTCTCTTTCCCCCTCCCTCCCAAATTATCTTTGCCCCTTCTCTATAAATTGCTCACACCCACAATATCTACTTGTGTACTATATCACACATGCCTTTGGTGTGGGAGACCTGGGTTCAAATCCCACTGTCATACATCAAAGTGTTCCTGAGGACAACATTTAACCACTAGTAGAAATTGGAAGTCCCTTCTCTCATACCTCTTGTTCAGCCCCCTTCTTTTCATGCAATATATTTCACTTCTCATCTCAGCTAGATTGATGCTTTTTTGATCTATGCAGTGTATATGTCTGATAATAATACAAAGTATTTATTCTTTCAGCCTTTTCAGGCAATTCATTTCAACTTTCATCTTTGACAGTATTACAGTTTAACTTCCAGCTTTTCTAACAATGTACTTTAGCTCTTCACTTATTTAGGTAATGCAATTTAGCTTCCAACTCTGACAATATTCACACATACACACACAAACACATACACACACACACACACACACACACACACACACACACACACACACACACACATATATATATACACGCACACATTAGAGCTGATGGAACATCACCCAAGTATTGGTTGGTGATGGTGTAGTGGATATGACACATGCCTGTCGTGTTGGAGAGCTGGGTTCAAATCCTTCTTAGATACATCAATCAATATGTCCCTGAGGTAAACTCTTTACCCTTACTTGCCTCAAAGGTGTGTTACCACTGACATATATAGCAATAGAAAGTGGCTTCCTATTCTCTTTTTTCCTCTCTTTTTCCTCTATCTCTCTCTCTCTTTCTGCTTGTGTGTTCTATGCAATGGATATGGCTGATAATAAATCTTTTTAGTCAATTCATTGAAACTTCCACTTTTGACAGTACGATAGTTTAGCTTCCAGCTTTTCTAACAATGTATTTTAATGCAGTTCAGCTTCCAACTTCTTAATTGTTCAGCAGTGTAGTACAATGCATTTGAGATTTTTCAACAATTTGTTCCGTATTTCTGCATTTTCATCAATGTTTCTCACAGCATTTGTAAGTTTTCCATACTGATTCATAATTCATATATATAGATAAAATAAAAATAAAATATTTTATACATTAGTGGTGTTATTCAACTTTTTAATGAAATTCATACTCAATCTACCGATTTCCACTTTTTCAACTATTCTCACTACTTCAACTTCTTGATTTAAGCTATTCATCCAGTTCAGCTTTAGCAATTCAGCTATTCAGCATTCCCACGCATTTTCTGCAGGAAATGCATTTTCTAGTTCTTCTCCTTATTATTCCGTACGTTTTTTTTGGCTCTCCGTAACTTCTGCATACGTTCAGCTATTAAAACCATTCAACTTTTAACATGTTCAGCTCTTTTAGCTAATGATGGGACTTCTTCAACTTTTTTTCTACTATTTAGACTTATTAAATATTAAGCTTTTTTAACAATTTTTTAACATTGAAGTCAATGAGAGCATGCTTCAAATCCTTCAAATCCTCTTCTGCTTCAAAATGTATCTCCTCCTACATTCTTTCACCTACAGACGTGATTCAAACTTTAAACTGTTCACAAAATATTCAGGTATCCAGGGTGTGCTCAGTGTTTTGATATCCTTTACAGTTTTTGTGAAAAGCTGTTTAAGTTTAGTGATCATTTCAGGATTTTTCTGTGTTTCTAGTGAGTGTGTGTTGCGTCTGCCAGAGTGAGTGATGTCATCAAGTAGAGTGTGGCACCTTAAGAAAAATATCTTTGTCCCTTTTCTATAAATTGCTCTCACACCCACCATTTTTACTTGTCATACACAATTTATACATCAAAACGTAGGTATTTTTTGTCTAGTTTCAGCCAATGTGCTCAGTTATGCAATATGCCTTATACTTTTGGCTCGATGAGCTTCCAAATGAAAAGTTTCAAATCTTCCTCCATTCGCTGCCATGGTGAACATCCTCCACATTTTCCAGCGAAACTCATAGTAAACCACTTTTTTAAATCGCTGATATGCCCACATTTTTAAGTTCATCCACATAAATTTTAAATTGATGCGTTCACAAAGGCGTTGTGGTGGTCACGATTACATCATTTCACTTAAAAAAAAAAAAAGTGAAATCGTTTTAGCAGTGTGAGCCCTTATTTGAGAGCTTGCTCTGTGTCTATGAATAGCTCCAGTGTGGCACCAGTGTGGCACAACAGGTGACAGTTTCAGCAGGTGACACGGTCGTTAACCTGATTAAAGATCAAAGAGATCTCATCACAGACTTCAAAGGGTGTTTATCAACATGGTCACAGGTCATTAGTAGCCATGACAACCCTTTCATAGACAGTCAACTTTAATACTACAGGCAATAATATGAACATTAGTCTATATCTTTTGCGTTCCACGTCTGTCTGTCTCTGTCTGTTTCTGTTTCTCCCTGTCTCTGTCTCTCTATGTCTGTCTCTGTCTCTCTCTGTCTGTCTGTTTGTTTCTCTCTGTCTCTGTCTGTCCGTTTCTGTTTCTTCCTGTCTGTCTGTCTCTGTTTGTTTCTGTCTCTGTCTGTTTGTCTGCCTGTGTCTGTCTGTCTGTTTCTCCCTGTCTGTCTCTCTACCTCCTTCTCTGTCTCCCTCCCTCTTGTCTGTCTCTCTCTCTCTCCCTCCCTCCCTCCTTCTGTCTCTCTCTCTCCCTCCCTCTTCTGTCTGTCTCTCTCTCTCTCCCTCCCTCCTTCTGTCTGACAACCCTTTCACAGACAGTCAACTTGAATACTACAGGCAGTAATATGAACATTAGTCTATATATTTTGCATTCCTCTTCTGTCTGTCTGTCTGTCTCTGTTTCTCCCTGTCTCTGTCTGTCTCTCTGTATGTCTGTTTCTCTCGGTCTCTGTCTGTCTGTCTCTGTCTGTTTCTGTCTCTCTGTCTGTCTGTTTGTCTGTCTCTGTCTGTCAGTCTGTCTGTTTCTGTTTCTTCCTGTCTGTCTGTCTCTGTTTGTTTCTGTCTCTTTTTGTCTGTGTTTGTCTGTCCCTGCCTCCTTCTCTCTCTCTCTCTCTCTCTCTCTCTCTCTCTCTCTCTCTCTCTCTCTCTCTCTCGTCATTTGTGATTTCATCCATGTATATAGCCTGCTTCTTTTCATGCAATATATCCACCTTTCAGCTCTTTAGGGTCATGCTTTTTTGTTCTATGCAATGGATTTGTCTGATAATAACACAAAGTATTTATACTTTTAGTATAATGTATTTGAACTTCCACTTTTGACAGTATTACAGTTTAGCTTCCAGCTTTTCTAGAAATGTATTTCAGCTCTTGGCTTAATAAGGTAATGCAGTTCATCTTCCAACTGACAATTTTACATTTCAACTTCCAAGTTTTTCAGCAGTGCAGTGCAATCCATTTGAGATTTTTCAAACAATTTATTTCATATTTCCGCATTTTCATCTGTTTCTCCTAGCATTTGTAAGTCTTCCAGACTTAATCATAATTTCAGTTAGAAAATATATATTTTTTTATATATATATTAGTGGTGTTATTCAACTTTTGAATGAAATTTATGTTAATTGAAACCATTCATACTTTTTCGACTATTCTCACTACTTCAACTTCTTCTTACTGATTTAAGATATTTATCCAGTTTAGCTTTAGCATTCAGCTATTAAGCATTCCCACACATTTTCTGCAGGAAATGCATTTTCTAGTCTTACATTCTAACCCTTCCAAAATACCTTGTAGTAAGGATCCTGAGACTGTCCATTGCTACATAACTTGTATAAGTTGAGTGATGCAAGTTCCTTCCTTCATTCCTTCATGTCCACTAAGTATCCTTCTCTGGTGTATGGACGATCCCCGTGGTTCTTCTCTATGGTCGGGTTTGAGGCTGTGGCAGTTGCTCCACCGTCACGCCATACCTTTATACTGCAGTTTAATCCACGCAGGATAGATGAGGAATGGTTTGCCCATGTCTTTAGCCTTCTTTATGGCAGCGCTGTAGCTCTTTCTCTTTGCAGTTGTTGCTGGGCTATGGTTGGGGAAGAACAGGATAGTGCTAGCTGTTGGAGCTGAAGTGGTCGGTGAACGGGTGGCTCCGTTGGATGCGTACTTCACTGGATAAACTTCCCGTGACCCGTTAAGGATAGCCAACCTGTCTTACCAATGCAGTAATCTGAAGATGAGGGCGCATGGCTTGTTGGAGTTAGCCTCTCTTACATCGTACACCCAATGCGCCCGTTCAATGTCAATGTCTTGGTCCACCAGTGAAGGGATCCACTTGGGCAGATTATCTTTGAGGTAGCCAATTGCATCCAAACCCTCTACTGCTTCTGGTAAGCCCACCAGCCTTATATTATTTCTTCGTCCCCCGTCCTCCGGGTCTGTCAGCTTTGTGGTGAGCTGGTCTAGCTGTGTCCTTAGCTCGATAACCGCTCGCCTGTCCTCCTGTGAGTCCACTCGGTCTTGAGTCCTTTTAGTAGATTTGGCTATATTCTCAAGTTCACTGCTAATCTCCTTCACAGTTTCATTAGTCTTTTGGATATCCATTTGTAAGTGCTGGGGCCAGGATAGAGTCCATAGCTTCCTTGACAGGGGAGGCTACGGCCACATCCAGACCACGTTGTTGTTCTTGGAGGGCTAGCTTTATGCCATTAGCAATAGCTTCATTGAGCTCTTCCTTGGAGATGGCAGAATCCCTGAATCTTTTCTTTATAGGCGATTGTTCATTCTGCCTTTTCCGTGCATCTTTGGTTGGGGAAGGATACATGATGAGATAGACGTCGAAGTATTCAAGGTATTCGATAGGATTATTGAAAAAATAAGACTATGCGAGTGGAGCTAAAAACTATGGTGGCATCGCTGTCGATGGGTCACGTGATCTCGGTCACTGTAATTTTGAAGATGTGTCAAAGTTAGAAAATGTGACAGAGGAAATGGAAATCACAGGTAAGACTTCCAAATTTTACCTAAACTGTGAAGTCTGCACACAGGGGGAATTTGCGCAGAGTAGAAATTGAGAGGCTGATGAAAAGGCAAAAGCGGCACTTGAGCTTATGCACACTGATTTGGCTGGCCCTATTAAGCCAGAGGCAAACGATTTTTCAGGGGCAGTTTTTGTGCATTTCCTGAAAGCAATGAGTGATACTGTAAAAGGTACTGATAAGTTTATTGCTGATGTGACCCCTTATGGGAAAATAAAGTGTGTCAGGTCAGATAATGGCACAGAGTTCACAGCAAAAGAGTTCCAGTCACTACTCAGTAAGAATGCCGTAAGACATGAGACTTCAACCCCTTACTCACCCCATCAAAATGGTACTGCTGAGAGATATTGGAGAACACTGTTTGAAATAAGATGCATGCAGATGCATGCTACTTGAGAGCAACCTACCAAAGATTGTGGACATATGCTGTAATGACTGCTGCAGTAATTCGCAACAGGTGCTACGATAAGCGTGTAAGACAGACTCCACACTACATGTTTACTGGGAGAAAGCATGTTCTTTCAAATATGGAAGAATTTGGATCTGTTTGCTATGCATAAAGACAGGACAAGAAAAAGTTATATGCGCAATGTGAAAAGGGCATTTTTGTCGGGTATGATAAAAATAATCCGGCATACCTAGTCTACTACCCAGACACCGGACAAGTCCTTAAAGCAGATTAGTCAAGTTTGTTACAAAAGGTGTAGTCGAATGCCAAACTCAGACAGATTTGAGTGATGATCTTCATGGGAAGAGATTTGAATCCCCAATGCCAAAAGCCAAGATGGCTGATCAAAATTCAAAAGAGACACAAGAGGCTCAAATCGAGACTTCAGAGAGTGACACAGACACGCTGACACGAGAGAGAGTAAATAGTCAGAGTACATGCTATCCCGTCAGAGCGAGGAAGAAACCCCAGTACTTAAAAGACTATGAGTGTAAAGTGAAGTGTGATGACCAGATAATAATGTTGACAACTGCTACAGAGTAATGTTTAATGTACCACAAACCTTCAAAGAAGCAATGACTTCACCAAAATCTGAGATTTGGGCTACTACTGTGAAGGAGGAGATGGATTCCCTTAGGGAAAATTATACATTCATATTGAGCACACTGCCGGAGGGTAAAAATGCAGTGTGGGGCAGGTCAAAAATAATTCAGATGAGACTGCGACATACAAGGCCAGATATGTTGCAAAGGCGTATAGTCAAGTGGCAGGAATAGACTATAAGGACACTTTTTCTCCAACTGCAAATATGACATCAGTACGCTGTTTGATGCAGCTAGCAGCTTAGTATGACTTAGATTTACATAAGATGGATGTCAAAACAGCATATCTACATGCTCCTATTGACTGTGAAGTGTACAACCAGAAGGTTTTGACTCAGGTCAGACACAGGTGAACAACTGGTCTGTAAACTGAACAAGTCACTGTACGGCCTGAAACAGTCAGGAAGGAACTGGAATAAAATGTTGCATGATCACCTTAGTAAAAATGGTTTTACACAGAACCCAGCTGATCACTGTGTTTATAACAGACAAACTGTAACAGAAAGGATAATTCTGATCATTTGGGTCGATGATCTTATTATCGCTGCTAGTGATAGTGACTCACTCAAAAGTGTAAAAGGAATGTTAAGTGAAAAATTTAAGATGAAAGATCTTGAGAGACTTAAGCATTTCCTAGGTATTGATTTTACACAAAGTGAAGGGGAAATAAAGATGAACCAAACAAGGTACATAAGCAAAATACTGGCGAGGTCTGGTATGTCGGACTGTAAAACAAGGTCAACACCATGTGAACAAAAACAAAACTTTGATGGTGATGGTGAACCTATTGGTTCAAAAAGATATCGTGAAGTGATAGGCAGCTTGATATATGTGATGACATTGATTGTCAGAAAGCTGTCACAATAGGCCTTCCTATCAGAACCAAAAGAGCAACACTGGGTAACAGCTAAACATGTGTTGAGGTACTTGAAGGGCATAATGAATCAGGAGTTGTGTTAAAGAAAAGGGGTGGAAAAACAACCTCATAGCTTATAGTGATGCTTACTGGGCAGCAGATCCAAGTGACGATGAAGCATAACAGGGTATTGTTTTAGTTTAACTAAATGTGGACCTTTTATTTCATGGAGATCTAAGAAGCAGCCAACAGTAGCTTTATCTACATGTGAAGCAGAGTATATGGCACTGACTGCTACTACACAAGAAAGTTTGTACCTTGTACAGTTATTGAGTAAGATGGATAGTGAGTGCTAATATGCACCAGTAAAAATCTTTGAAGATAACCACGGTGCAATTGCTCTGTCAAAGAACCCAGTATGTCGTCAGAGATGTAAACATTTCGACATCAGATATAATTTCATTCAAAATGCACTCAGTGATGGTAAAATAATTATTGAATATTGTCCAACTCAATACATTGCAGATGTTTTGACTAAGCCTGTAACGAAGTTCAAAAATGAGAAATTCATGGGTTATATGTTTGGATAATAAACTGCCAGACATTTGTGAAATGTATACTGTAACTGTAAACTAAGTGTGTACACTATTTGATAAAGTTAGGTTGAATACGACTTGTACAGTATAAGAGCTAGTGTGGGGTGTTAAAATATAGACTAATATGTTGTTAAAGTGTGTTCTTACACTGGTGCCCTGTGAGAGATGTACAACTGCGCATGTGCAGAGATAAATAAAAGTAACTCCCCGTTCTGGTTGAAGCAGCAACAATGAGCATGTGTGTTTATTCCTCCGTTAAGTAAGCCGGTATTGCTGCCCTAAAGATAACAGCATCAACAGGCTTGATCCCTCCAGCACCGAACAGGAAGCAGCAAATGGCTAGGGCCAATGTTGTTTATGGTTGCTATGGTGCTGCGCTAAGCACTAAAGAGGTTTATCACAGGCCTCCGGGTACTGCCGCCATTCATTGCAGAAAATCTGCGAACTTTCCCTTAAGTTACCAGCTAATGCTAGCTTGGTTAAATTTTTCAAAAGAAATCTAGTCGTAGTCTTGCAATTTGTTACCCTCCAAGATCCCCAGTCTTCACATATTATGACAGTCTTTAACTTTAGATGCAAGATGATTGTCTTTAGATGTGAGATGGTGTCAGACTTTACTCTTTTCAAAGTATGTTCAGAGTCTTCTAGTGTATAGTAGGCCCTAGCCTAACATTGCTTGGACTTGGACTTGCCTTTGGACTCTTTTTTTTAACTTGGGACTTGAGATTTACATATGACTAGCAGTTGTTTTTACCCTGCTACTACAGAACTGCAAAGGCCATGTAATAATGTATGAAAGATATCTGATATCTTTAAGGCCTACCACACACTAGAAAATACTTTGAAAAGACTAAAGTCTGACACAATCGCACATCTAAAGACAACCATCTTACATCTAAAGAGTATCAGTCATAATAGTCAAAGACTGGAGATCTTGCAGGGTCACAATTTGCTAGGGTGACCAGATGTCCCCATTTGACTGGGACAGTCCCGATTTTGAATTGCGTGTCCCGGGTCCCGACAAAAGCCTGTCGGGACGCTAAAATGTCCTGGTTTACACCAGGCGCGGCGTGAGCCGATTTTGCCGGGGCTTCAACCACGAATGTTTTGAGTGTAGCCCCGAATGTAACTTTGTCCAGTTTATTTTTCCTTCCGACCATGCTGTATTTGATGCTCTTACCTAACAACCGTCTCTATGTGAGGAAAGCTGTGAAAGGTGAAGTTTTCCGAGGAATCCTAGCCAAATCAGTCTAATACATTGATGCCATCAACATAAAGTTTAGGAGCGCAATACTAATGATTTAGTTTGAAGTTCCTGTGACGTGACGTTTTCAGTCTATGGTTCAGACTCAAACACACGGAGCTCTGAAACAGACCTGTGCGTCGCTTAGTGTCCACTCTCACTGTAAAATGCAGGGCAGCTTTATGGATGCGCTCAGCTGTGGACATGCCGCGGCAGATGTGTTGCTCAGTGTATTTCTGCAGTAGTTTCGGGTTTCCACCTCCGATGTATAGCAGCGTACAGCCACTTTCCTAGCTAAACTATTTGTCTCATTCAGAGACCCAAGCGGGGCTCTGAATGAATCACGACTCCTCCAAATCACAGAGAACACAGATATACTGTATTTTGAATGTGCACAAAGTTTTGGACATGAGCAGAAATCTTGCTCAAACACATCTGAAATATTATGGTCCAGGAGTTAATTAATACATTAACAACAAAAGACACAAAACAGGAGGTAGGAGTAAAATATGCCTAGGCTACATGTGTGCTGACTCAGATATAATTAGAAAAGTCGATCCAAAGGAGAATAGTAGTTGAAAGCAATACAGAATGCCTGAGAGCCTTACTTCAATATATTCCATTATGTTTTTATGTTTGGATTGTAATCTATGTTTCTCTTCACATAAAGATAGACATTAATTCAGAAAAAGGTAGAAATAGGTGCATAAAAATTCACCAGAATTCAGGAAATGAAGCGTTTTAATGTTCAAAATTTTCATTCATTTTAATTCTTTTGGTGTTATTGGAATAAATAACGCTTCAAAAAATCTAAACATAAATCTCACACTAAACTGAAAAAAGCTGTTGCTTCAATTTTGTTAATTTTACAGGAACAAACACTTATTAGATGAGGAGCCTACAATCAAAATAATGAAGTTACTGTCTGTGTGTCTGACCTGGGCTGGCACATGTTCACATTAAAAAGCGTGTGCGTGCACAAGCACTACGGTCACGCGCAAAGTGTCGCGGTTTTAGTTCTGGGAAATCTGGTCACCCTACAATTTGCAGATCTACAGTACAACTACATTCGTTTTGAAAATTGTAACCATGCTACCGCTAGCATTAGCTGGTAACTTGAGGGAAAGTTTTTCTGTTCTGCCGTACATGCAGATGAATGGCTAATTGCAACTATAAACAACACTAGCTTACCCGGTTTGCTGCTTTTTGTTTGGTGCTTGAGGGAGTGCACCCATTGGTTGTTGACAATTTTTACGTGATATACCTTAACTACCAAAACTTGCATTAATATCAAACACGTCTGATTTAATCAGAACGTCAATACTGGAAAAAGACTAACTTGGACTCAGTTTTATGACCATCTTACATTAAACGATTCAGATGACGGGAGCACTCCCTAACTCTAGCAAGTCATGATTTCATTCCGATATCGAAAATTTGTCTGCAGCAGTGTAATCACTTAAAAAGTAATTTGGTGTTAGGTCAGCATAAGTATGTATTCCTTCAAATTTGTTTACTTGGATGGGTTTTTTTTTGTTCTTCGGGGTCTGAAAAGTGAAACCAATACGGGAATGCCTTAAACCTAATTTCTCTCTAATTTCCAGCAGGGGATGACTCCGCTAGTTGGAAAAATAAGTCAGTTTCTATAGAAGTCTACGGGAAAATGACCCTACTTCTAACTTAATTTATTACCTCAGTAATTTTCATTATAGTTTATGGTCTCAATCTCTAGTTATAAGTCTTCTTTAATACAGCAGGATATTTATTTAGTTAACTATGTGCCCAATTATTTTTAAATTGACGAAGCGGGGGATGCTTTAGGGCATGGCTACACGCCAACATGTCAAGCAGGACAGAGGCTAAGCAATGCAGGCAATCTATTGTTAATATACAATTACTGATTACAGCCACATTAAAATATGTATGTTCTGGGGTAATAATCATTTGAAGAAATATTTTACATGTGGTCGTGTTAACCCGCCTCCTAGAAAGATTCAAGATTCAAAACCTTTATTGTCATTATGCAAGCATAACGAAATTGCAATTGAGTCAGCCTCAAATGGTGCAATGTATTGCAAATGTATAAATTTCACACGTATTTACAAATAATAAAAGGCACAAATGAGATACAAGATAATAAATAGCAATAAAAAGAACAGAAACTAAGCAATATAAGTACAACATATAAGCAATATGAAGTTTAATACAATAATTAAAAAATATATTTAAAAAGAATATTATTAAATAATAATAAATAAAACACAAGTAAGATGTGTGCAAAACATTAGCAGAAAGCATCAGCAAAAGTAGTGATGTGATTAGGGGTGTTGTACCAGGATGTCATGAAGTTAAACACATTCTCATGAAGGGGTTCGTAATATAACGTACGGAAATGTATGCACACCAATTTTATATGATATCTTACAAAATCAGGCAACCGCTGGCTGGTCATGTGATGCCGACTTATTTAGTAGTCAAGTTAGTAGAGTTAGTAGTTGAGTTCAGCCAACAATAGGTTAATGGTAGTCGACTACAGAGCTCCGTGAGCTGTCAATCGTATTAGTGGCCGTTGCTAGATGAGTTTAGCCAACAAAAGGTTACTGGGAGCCAGCTACAGGACCCCGCAAGATGATCATCGTCCGTGGCAGTTGAGTTTAGCTGACAAAATGTGAGCATCATGCAATGACGACAGTTAATTTAAGCACCAAAAAGAATAGTTAAAACAGGAAAAAGATCATGGTTTGGATTACACTCTCCCTGGAAACAAACACATTTCTTGGGTGAAAGTGTTTTGTTTTCCATGAAAGCACACATATGGAAAGAGAGAGGGGAGGGGAGCTCAGTGTGTCAAAGGAAGTCCTCCGGCAGTGTAGACCTATAACAGCATAACTAAGAGCTAGACAGGTCCTTTGTCTGAAGCAGTTAGGTTTTTTTAATTTTCACCAGTGCCGTATCTGTGCTATGGTGCACTCTAAATTCCGATTGATAATCCTCAAACTATTGTTATGTAGAAAATCACATAACTGATTAGAGACTACCTTCTCAAGGATCTTGGAGAGAAAAGGAGGATTAGATATAGGTCTATAGTTGGCTAAGACCTCTGGTTCGTGGGTGGGTTTTTTCACAGCTGCTTTAAATGACTGTCGTACATAACCTGTTAATAAATATATATCGATTGTATCTAATAACAAAGTGTTAACTAAGTACTTTAACTAAGGGTAAAGCTTTTTTAAGTACCCTAGTTGGAATGGGGTCTAAAGCGTGTTTTACAGTAACCGCAGCCAAGCTTGCGCGTACAAATGTGACGTCATGAAATCGCCGTGACTATTTATACCCGCGCTGGTGCTCGCGACACTAGTTGCAGTCTTCTCCTGAACAGAGGTGGCGCTAATGAGCAAAGGCTACTGACGTTGCTCTTTTTACGGACTAAAAGAAGAAGGAAAAGGTAAACAACGGCAGAACTGGCAGCAGCATTGCCGTCAATGCTTGGATTTGATTGGATGACCTACTTCGTCGGATCAAGCCTTTTATTCACCATAAAAGAACTCATCTTAACCCAGTAAGTTTACAAGAGAGACTTGCAGTCACTCTCAGAGTCCTGGCATCCGGTTGTCGGCGAACCCGTTCGTTTCCGCTTTGTCACGCGCCGCTGAAAAAAAAAGAGCCGTGCGCGACAGCTGGACGGCTCTTAGTTGGGCCGACAGCGACCAACTGTCGGCCTAATCTGTGCGGGTGTTCGTCGGCCTGTTTTTAGGGCCGGAGCTGGCGGTTGTCGGTTTCTGCTGAACAGCCAATTCATCTGATTGGCTGTTCAGCTTGGAAACAAGAGTGAGGAAAACAAACAAATGACACAGGCACACACAAGGCTCCTTTCATTTTTCATCTCATTTGATCATTCCAATACATATAAGAGCTGTCAAAATGGGTCAAAGATTAGAATGTTCCTTCTAAAAACACACAGGTTCGAACTACTGGAATAAATATTTTTGCACAAACCATAAGATGGCAAACATAGCATACACTAAGACATAGCTAAATAACTACTTGCTTAGGCATATTTATTCCAACATAATGTGTTTTAAAGGATCTCTACAGACCTACACATTACTATTCGGCGTGGTACAAGTGTTGTACAGAGTAACTACGCCTCTGCCATGTGGTCATATGTGTGGGCCATGGTCTTAACTGTGTGAATGTAGTAAAAGGGGTTAGCACCCCACATAATTTGGTTTGTTTCTTTTCCTTTTTTTTTTTTTTTTTTTGCTATTTTGTTTTCAATTTAGTTAGAAGTTGCAATCATATTTTGTTTAGTTTTCTTTTCATTAGTGAGTTTTCTACTTAAAAATTTAGTTTCTTTGGATATGTTATTGTTCTAATTATAATTAGTGTTTTGTTTTGTTTCTTTTGGGTTTATTGCCAAGTCTTTTCTTTTGAATTCATATTCTTGTTTTGTACTGCCTCCTGGAACCACTAGTGGTTCTGGCAGTTTAAATTGTGTCTATACTGTGTTAAATTTCTTTCAGTTTGTTCTTTTCTTTATAACCTCTTATATTAATTTTGATGTTCTTTTTCTGGAGTGAACCCTGCTAATTGTGTTTGTGTCCCCCATTTTTGTTCCCATTTTAGTTGCTGAGAGCCGAAGGTGGTGGTGCTGGTGTCCGGGTGGTGGTATTCCCTTCCTGTGCTGTGCCTCCCCGTTTTCATTTGCTGTGTCCACTGTTGTGTGTTTTTGTGTTCACGGGTAACTTTCCTGGGATCCCTCACTGCCCTCGTACTCCCTTCTCCTCCACTGGTAAGCCTCAGCACAATTACAGTGGGGCAAAAAAGTATTTAGTCAGCCACCAATTGTGCAAGTTCTCCCACTTAAAAAGATGAGAGAGGCCTGTAATTTTCATCATAGGTACACTTCAACTATGACAGACAAAATGAGGGGAAAAAAATCCGGAACATCACATTGTAGGATTTTTAATGAATTTATTGGTAAATTCCTCGGTAAAATAAGTATTTGGTCACCTACAAACAAGCAAGATTTCTGGCTCTCACATACCTGTAACTTCTTCTTTAAGAGGCTCCTCTGTCCTCCACTCTTTACCTGTATTAATGGCACCTGTTTGAACTTGTTATCAGTATAAAAGAAACCTGTCCACAACTTCAAACAGTCACACTCCAAACTCCACTATGGCCAAGACCAAAGAGCTGTCAAAGGACACCAGAAACAAAATTGTAGACCTGCACCAGGCTGTGAAGACTGAATCTGCAATAGGTAAGAAGCTTGGTGTGAAGAAATCAACTGTGAGAGCAATTATAAGAAAATGGAAGACATACAAGACCACTGATAATCTCCCTCGATCCGGGGCTCCACAAAAAATGATCACAAGAACAGTGAGCAAAAATCCCAGAACCACACTTGGGGACCTAGTGAATGACCTGCAGAGAGCTGGGACCAAAGTAACAAAGGCTACCATCACTACGCTGCCTGGGACTCAAATCCTGCAGTGCCAGACGTGTCCCCCTGCTTAAGCCAGTACATGTCCAGGCCCATCTGAGGTTTGCTAGAGAGCATTTGGATGATCCAGAGGAGGATTGAGAGAATGTCATATGATCAGATGAAACCAAAATAGAACTTTTTGGTAAAAACTCAACTCGTCGTGTTTGGAGGAGAAAGAATGCTGAGTTGCATCCAAAGAACATCATACCTACTGTGAAGCATGTGGGTGGAAACATCATGCTTTGGGGCTGTTTTTCTGCAAAAGGACCAGGACGACTGATCCGTGTAAAGGAAAGAATGAATGGGGCCATGTATCGTGAGATTTTGAGTGAAAACCTCCTTCCATTAACGAAGGAGTGGCTTCGTAAGAAGCATTTCAAGGTCCTGGAGTGGCCTAGCCAGTCTCCAGATCTCAAACCCTTAGAAAATCTTTGGAGGGAGTTGAAAGTCCGTGTTGCCCAGCAACAGCCCCAAAACAGCACTGCTCTAGAGGAGATCTGCATGGAGGAATGGGCCAAAATACCAGCAACAGTGTGTGAAAACCTTGTGAAGACTTACAGAAAACGTTTGACCTCTGTCATTGCCAACAAAGGGTATACAACAAAGCATTGAGATTAACTTTTGTTATTGACAAAGTACTTATTTTCCACCATAATTTACCAATAAATTCATTAAAAATCCTACATTGTGATTTTCTGGATTTTTTTTCTCATTTTGTCGCTCATAGTTGAAGTGTACCTATGATGAAAATTACAGGCCTCTCTCATCTTTTTAAGTGGGAGAACTTGCACAATTGGTGGCTGACTAAATACTTTTTTGCCCCACTATATTTTCTCCCCCTTTTTGGTTAGCATGTGTTTTAAACTGTTTTGTTTTTAAATTTATTGAAATAAAATGTGCTTCTTTTAAAAATTGAACCTCGTCTCTGGCTGCGTTGTATTCTTGCCTGTGTGACCTTAAATATATCAATCTTGCAATTGGAAGTAAAATCATTCATTAGTAATTGAAATCATTCTCTGGGTGAAATTACCAGGGTGGCGTTGATGGTGTTTTTGAGGTAGTTTTCATTTAGAATACCACCTCCTCTATTCTGTCTGCTCTCATGCCGCCACAATCTGATTGACTGACCCACAGGATCCTAAACTCTGCCCAACAGGAAATCCACCGGTAATCTGGGTTCCTGCCCGAACATTAAGAAGAATGGAGACTTGCCAGTCGCCTGATGGGGAGTAGTGTTGTAGGAGAAGAGGACCTGTGGCAAGCAGGAACTCCATTCTCTCTTCCAAGACAGTGGCAGAGTGCGCAACAAGTTATGGAGCGTCCTGTTAAACCATTCGCATTGGCCATTACCAGCCGGATGGCATGGTGTGGTGTGAGACTTTTCAATGCCATAAAGGCGACAAAGCTGTTGGATAAGGGAGCTCTCAAAGTTGCGGCTCTGATCAGAGTGGATACGGGCCGGGACACCAAACTTGGAGAACCACTCCACCATTAAAGCTTGAGCCACAGTCGGGGCTCACGGTTGTAAACAGCAAGTGTGTATTTACTGAAAACATCAGTCATGACCAGGACATTCTCCAACCCACTCTGGGTGGGTTCTAGCACAGTGTAGTCAATGGCTACAATCTCGTTAGGCCGTGAGGCCAACAGGTGCCCCATAAAACTAGACTTGGCAGGTCGAGAGTCCTTAGCGACTTGGCACCTCTCACATGTCTGACACCACTGAGACACGTCCAAGGACATGCCGGGTCAGTAACAGCCGTGGCGTAGGAGCTCTAACGTCCTTTCTACACCCTGATAGCCATGCTTCTGGTGGACCTTAGTCAGCACCTCTTCCTTTAGGGAAGCAGGCACTACAACTTGCAAGACTACTTCTGCACCGTCAGAAACACCTGACGAAACACCTGACGATACAGGACATCACTCCTCTCAATCAACCTGTCCCTCTGTCGAAGTAACGCCAAGGCAGGCCGGGAAGTCCTTTGACGCTCTTCAAAGCTGGGACGCTGCCCACGTCTCCAGAATACAAAAAAACCTACTGAATAACTGGATCAGCCTGCTGGAGGGCACAGATATCAGAAGTTGTGTGATGAGGCAGGGCTATGACAGCAGTTTGAGTTGCTTCAACCCGTGTTCCCTGTAGGGTCTGCTGCAAAGGTTTGGGGAGTGATGTACCAGGAAGCATAGCTTCCATATTTGCTAGGCCAGAGGGGGTACTGACGAGATAGAGCATCCGCGTTCTTGTTACTTGAGCGATATTTTACTTCAAAGTCAAACGATGCAAGCTGGACTGCCCAACGTTGCTCCGTTGCGCCAAGCTTAGCGGATGACAAGTGGCTAAGTGGATTGTTGTCAGTGAAAACCACACACTTATGGCCCAGCAGATACTCCCGGGACTTCTCCGTCATGGCCCATTTAAGAGCCAGAAAACTCCAATCTCATGGAACTGTAGTTTACCATGTTACGCTCAGTGGGCCTCAATCCCCGGCTGGCGTAAGCTATGGGCCTAACTTTACCATCTTGTTCTTGCGATAACACGACCCCAAGGCCACCATGACTCGCGTCCACCTCCAAAATGAAGGGAAGGGAAAAATCAGCATAGGCAAGCACTGAGGCACTTGTGAGCTTGGTTTTCAGTGCTTTGAAACTATGATGGCACTCCTCTGTCCAGTTGTCACCGACCGCTCGCTCTGCCCTCCTTTTGGACTTTGTGGGCCCCAGATGCGCCACCATCTTGTGTAGAGGGGCCGCCAACTTCGCGAAACCCTCCACAAAGCTGGCTAATCCAAGAAATGACCGCAGCTCTGAAAATGTAGTGGGGGAATGCCAGTTGGCTACCACCTCTACCTTGCTGGGATCTGTGGCCACCCCTTTACTGGAAATCACATGCCCCAGGTAACGCACATCCTGCTGGAAAAAGGCACATTTGTTGAGCTTTGCCTTGAGATTCTCCCGTTGAAGCCGGCCCAGCACCACTTCCAACCTCTCCAAATGCTGATGGACTGTGGAGGAGAAAACCACAATGTAATCAAGGTAAAGCAACAAGGACTGGTTTTGTTGATTACCAAACAGCTGTTGCATCACCCGCTGAAAGGTGCCGGGGGCATTACAGAGCCCAAAGGGCATGCGATTCCATTCGAAAAGCCCAAAGGGAGTGCAAAAAGCAGTCTTGGACCGATCAGCCTCAATAACTGGGACTTGGTTATACCCACTGGCTAGGTCCAAGGTAGAAAACCAGCGGGCACCTGTGAGTGCATCCAAAGATTCCTCGATGCAAGGAAGAGGGAAAGCATCTTTCCGTGTTTTACCATTGAGCTGCCTGTACTCAACACACATTCTTAGAGTTCCATCCTTCTTCTTAACCAGGACAATGGGGCTGGCTTAAGGACTGCTACTCTCCCTGATTACCTGTGCGTCGAGCAGTTTGTGAATATGCTCTTTAACTACCTCGTACTCAGACGGAGGAATACGCTTGTAGTGTTGCCTGACCGGAATGTCGTCTAAGAGAGGGATGTCATGGGCAATCAGGTTGGTGCAACCAAGGTCTCCATCATGGGCAGAAAAGAAGGGACTTCACTGGACCTTGTTCTTCAGCAGACAATGAGGACAGGTCCATGGCATCTATCTGATCCTGCACCGTGGGAGCAGCAGTCTGAGATGCCACTGTGGTCACACCTGAAGGCACCTATGTGACTCCTTTGGACAGACTGACAACACGAACCTCGTCCAATGTACCCACAACCGTATGTGGATGAAGCAGCATATCAGTGGTACCTACATTCACAACTGGGATGTAGGCAGTACCCCTTACTACCCAAATCAAGGCAGGAGATGCAAGAAGTCCAGCTGGTAGGCCAGAGCTCAAAGATTCAAACAGCACAGAGTACTGTGCTGAACATTTTTTACATCACACCTCCAGGAATCCGACAAGCCTTCCTGCCTCGCACTCTTACCTTACCAGCTGCATCATCAGGGGAACGAGTGCTAGCCTGCTGGCTCTTTTGCAACGCCTTCACAATAGATTCTGGACTGTTGGCAACCACAGGCAAGTCAAACATGGCCAAGCCATGCCGACTGAAAAGCTTTCTGTAGCATCTGCGAATCACGTTCATTCCCAAAACACCAGGGACCTGAGAGGACACACCACCAGGGGGATCTTTAACTACCAGCAACCCACACCACTGCATTAATTTACCACAAAGCTCAATGTCGAGCTCCAAATAGCCAATGAAGGGAATAGCCAGCCCATTGGCTGCCCTGAGCTGCAGCCAGTGACAAGACTGGAGCCTCTCTTGACCCCATGGCTCAAACTGCTGGAGAAAGAAACTCTCTGTGACTGTAGAAACCATTGAACCAGTGTCTACCAAGCAGGAGACCTCAACCCCACCCATACACACATCTAAATGTGGGCAAGATGACATCAGCTTTGAAGTTTCTGGCAGATCATTAAAAACAACTGAACCAGTGGCTGCCCCCTCCGAACTGTGGCTCTGCAATTCGGCGGGTGCTAGTTTTCCGACGCCGGAGCAGGGCGAAACTGCCTGTTAAAAGGTGGAGGTGCAGGCGAAGGGAAGTGTGCACGAGCAGGGACACGTTCTCCATCGCACTCCCTGGCAAAATGGCCAGGCTGCTGGCACCGCCTACATATTATAGGGCCATTATGAGATGAACGACCACGCTGGTTAGAGCTCTGCAAGCGGGCCATGCTTTGAGTAAGCTGATTGAGCTGCCCTTGCTGCAGCTTTAGCATCTTTCGCATTTCACTCAGCTCAGATACTTTGGGTGAATTAACAACCGACCGAGGATCACTCTGAACGCCAAACTGAAAACCAAGGGCTGAGGGGACAGAGTGACTCCGGCCCCTAGCGCCCCCTGGCAAGCCTTCCCGCTCCCACCGGATAGCCTCTGCTCTTACCTCCAGCAAGGTAGCGGCTGGCTGCCTGCGCACACACTGTTTCAACTCGCAACAGAGGGCGCCGTCAAGTACATGTTCAACAAATTGATCGCGTAGTAAAACTTTGGTGTTTGGTATATCACTAGGAGCGCGTTGCTTGACCGACGTCATAAGACTCATTGCGAGGGAAAACTCTTGCAAGTTTTCCCCCTCCTGCTGCCAGTGGGATAAAAATGCTTCTTGCAAGGCTATGTAGGACTCACAACAACCGTAAAGCTCCTGTAAAACAGCAATTATCTTAGCTGAGTCCACACGTTCTGCACTGGGACGAAACTTTACGCAACGAAAACGAAAGCTTCCCCTTCTAGGTGATCGAACAAAAAGAATGCCTGATCGAGAGAGAGAGCCTGACAAATGGCGCGCCCTCATACAAGCTTGCACTTCCTCAATCCATTCTGTTAACCCTACGCCTTATCTTCCCCTAAACATAGGACATTTTCGGTCAAGGGGCACAAAAACCAGTCTCTCGGTTGTAGGGGCTCTAGCCACGGGGGGAGCAGTAGGTGGCACATTAAAGGGTGCGGAACTAGGTCCAGGCACGGCCGCAGCCTGTGCCAGGCGCAGCGGCCGTTATCTGCTCTTAACTGCTCAACTAACTCCCTCAACTCCTGTAACTCTCCCTCCATACTTACCCTGCCCAATAAAGGGAAACTCTACTGTTAGGAGATAGGAAGGCGGAGAAAGAACACCAGCTGTTGTTTTGACTATGACACAGAACAACAATATGAACACACTCCTGCACAGAAAACAAGATGCACCCTGGGCCACAGAGGAGCAAACAAGGAAAGCAAACAAATACAACAAAATTGGACACACGTCTTGGCTTTAAATTGTAAATCCTGCCGACAACGCCAGATTGTGGTGGCACGAGAGCGGACAGAATAGAGGAAGTGGTATTCTAGATGAAACCTACCTCAAAAACACCGACAACGCCACCCTGGGAATTTCACCCAGAGAATGATTCAAATTACTAATGAATGATTTTACTTCCAATTGCAAGATTATTGATATATTTAAGGTCACACAGGCAAGTATACAATGCAGCCAGAGACGAGGTTCAATTTTTAAAAGAAGCACATTTTATTTCAATACATTTAAAAACAAAACAGTTTAAAACACATTCTTACCAAAAAGGGGGAGAAAATAATTGTGCTGAGACTTACCAGTGGAGGAGAAGGGAGTACGAGGGCAGTGAGGGATCCCAGGGAAAGTCACCCGTGAACACACAAAAACACACAACAGTGGACACAGCAAATGAAAACGGGGAGACACAGCACACAGGAAGGGAATACCACCACCCGGACACCAGCACCACCACCTTCGGCTCTCAGCAACTAAAATGGGAACAAAAATGGGAGACACACACACACAATTAGCAAGGTTCACTCCAGAAAAAGAACATCAAAATCAATATAAGAGGTTATGAAGAAAAGAACAAACTGAAAGAAATTTAACACAATATAGACACAATATAAATTGCCAGAACCACTAGTGGTTCCAGGAGGCAGTACAAAACAAGAATATGAATTCAAAAGAAAAGACTTGGCAATAAACCCAAAAGAAACAACATAACATAACCAAAGAAACTAAATTTTTAAGTAGAAAACTCACTAATGAAAAGAAAACTAAACAAAATATGATTGCAACTTCTAACTAAATTGAAAACAAAATAGCAAAAAAAAAAAAAAAAAAAGGAAAAGGAAAAGAAACAAACCAACATTCACACGGTTAAGACCATGGCCCACACATATGACCACATGGACAAGGCATAGTTACTCCGTACAACACTTGTACCACGCCGAATAGGCAAGACAGTCTGTAGGCAACACAACCATTAGGCAAACCAGTCTGTAGGCAGGAATAGCACTTTGGCAAAAAGCTGTCCAGGCAAAACAGCAGCCGGTAGTTGAAATGCTAGACAGCTAGAGATCTCCGGCGGCACCAGCCCGGTTCCTAGTGTTTACAGAAAATAATAATTAACACCAAATAAATCTAAAGAATAAATTCGACCCCATTTAGCCCACATACAGTTCAAGCAGAGTTTTAGTAGGCCCAGAAGGAGGCAGCTCCGAGCATGCAAACCGCAGCAGCTATCAGTGTTACTCGCTTCTCATTCACAGCGTTCAACCGGCAAGGTAGAGGATAACCCGCCAACCGAAGATCTACAAGCGTTCAGTACATAATAAAATAACAAGAAATGACAGTGAAAGTGAGTGCAGAGGCAGCATAGCCGCTACCCTACCTGTAGCCCCGCAGAACAACTCACAGAGTGAGCAACCCGGAAGTGTAGAGTACTTCCGTCACCAACGAGCAAGAGAGGGCGGAAGGAGAACACTAGCTGTTTTTTATACGGGGGCCCTGCGGCCGTGATTGTCTAAAAGAGCGCCAGGTAGTTAGGAGTTAAACTCATACTGCGACACAAGCTAACGTTAGCTAACGAGCCAGTAGCAGGCCACTTGGTTGCTCCTCTCCGCTCCCACTGTAGGGAGACTTCTTTGCCGAGAGAACGGATGACAGCCCGGGAGAGGCACAGTCCAGTTAGACATCTCTCGGTACCGCTGTCTTCCCGGCGGGGAGTGAAGCAGAGGGGCCGTAGGCTTATCTGTTAATGATGAGTAATAGACTGTCTTGCCAGTCTAAACAAGATTCTTCCAGATTGGTGGAACGCCATTTATTTTCAAGTTTTCGTGAGGTTTCAGAATCAGAATCAGAAATACGTTAATAATCCCAGGGGGAAATTATTTTTGTTACCACACCAGGTATACAAACAACATATACAAACAACATATATTATCCCGACTATTTACATATATAATAAAAACAAAAATACAGTAATAATATATAAAATATGAAATATGAAATGTACAGTGAAGAAAATATGAATGTACAGTGTTAATGTGCAAAGAGATGATTGTCTATGTTGAGGTGATTATAGTCCAATATAAAAGAGAGGCGATTGTCTATGTTTGAGATGAGATGATTACAGAGAGGGGGTGTGTGACTCTCTGAGGGAGGCATTGTGAAGTTTAATGACCACAGGCAGGAAAGATTTCCTGTGGCGCTCTGTGGTGCATTTGGGTGAGAGTCTTCTGCTGAAGGTGCTCCTCTGCTGGGCCAGTGTGTCGTAGAGAGGGTGTGAGAAATTATCCAAGATGGACTGAAGCCTGGACAGCATCCTCCTCTCAGCCACGGTCGTCAGTGTGTCCAGCTCCTCCCCCACCAGTCTCAGGTCTTTTGCAGACTCCATCAGGTTTTCTTCAAGAATGGTCCTGTATTTGGCTCCATCCATCTTCCCATCAATTTTAACCATCTTCCCTGTCCCTGCTGAAGAAAAGCAGGCCCAAACCATGATGCTGCCACCACCATGTTTGACAGTGGGGATGGTGTGTTCAGGGTGATGAGCTGTGTTGCTTTTACGCCAAACATAACGTTTTGTTGCCAAAAAGTTCGATTTTGGTTTCATCTGACCAGAGCACCTTCTTCCACATGTTTGGTGTGTCTCCCAGGTGGCTTGTGGCAAACTTTAAACGACATTTTTTATGGCTAGCTTTAAGAAATGGCTTGATTCTTGCCACTCTTCCATAAAGCCCAGATTTGTGCAGTATACGACTGATTGTTGTCCTATGGACAGAGTCTCCCACCTCAGTTGTAAATCTCTGCAGTTCATCCAGAGTGATCATGGGCCTCTTGGCTGCATCTCTGATCAGTCTTCTCCTTGTATGAGCTGAAAGTTTAGATGGACGGCCGGGTCTTTGTAGATTTGCAGTGGTCTGATACTCCTTCCATTTCAATATTATCGTTTGCACAGTGCTCATTGGGATGTTTAAAGCTTGGGAAATCTTTTTGTATCCAAATCCGGCTTTAAACTTCTCCACAACAGTATCTTGGACCTGCCTGGTGTGTTCCTTGTTCTTCATGATGCTCTCTGCTCTTTAAACGGACCTCTGAGACTACTATCACAGAGCAGGTGCATTTATACGGAGACTTGATTACACACAGGTGGATTCTATTTTTCATCATTAGTCACTTAGGTCAACATTGGATCATTCAGAGATCCTCACTGAACTTATGGAGAGAGTTTGCTGCACTGAAAGTAAAGGGGCTGAATAATTTTGCACGCCCAATTTTTCAGTTTTTTACCTGTTAAAAAAGTTTGAAATATCAAAAAAATGTTGTTCCACTTTATGATTGTGTCCCACTTGTTGTTGATTCTTCACAAAAAATTACAGTTTTATATCTTTATGTTTGAAGCCTGAAATGTGGCAAAAGGTCGAAAAGTTCAAGGGGGCCGAATACTTTCGCAAGGCACTGTACATTGCGCAACAAGGAACATGGCTGCCAGGTCGACCAGAGAGACCCATAAATGTAAGTATTCTCGGCTTAAAGAATTGATTTAAAAATTACGACGGTGTTGTTTTGTGCTCTACACAGTCCTGTACATATATAGTTGCAACCATATTTGTAATTGAAACGTTTTTAAAAATCGATAGCTTGCTATGCTAACGCTAAAGTCAACGTTAGCTACATTGCTTATTTGCGCAACAGTCCCGCATTTCTCTGCCTTGAATGGACTCCATGCATGTCTACAGTGTTAACTAAACTCCATTAGCAGCGAATTTCATTTGATATCAGTGTATAACACTACCGTCATGTATCACACAGGGACGCCTGAGGAAACCCAGCAGCTGATCCACTTTCTGAAAATGAGCAGAAGTTTCTGCGTTCATGTTGTAGCCATTCATTATTGTATTGGTACTGTATTATTGTAAACGTGTAATTCATTCCTGTTCATGCACCTGTACATTGTTGTTGGTTATGATACAGGACACTAATGAAATAAATGGGGTATGAGGGAAAGGTTACTGGCCAACAGGCATCAGACTGGGGTCTGGAATTTCAGAATAGCTGTAGTTTTTTGTTTGTTTGTGGTCTTGTGTGTATCTGTGAGTTTTATACATTTGAGTGCCTTCTTTATATGTGTGTGACATGTAAGTTATTGTTCTAATAGTTGATAATGTTTCTGTAATATAACATATTTTTATATAATGTTTTTGCCTGTAATGTTTACTTTATTGGGCAATAAAGACAGCTTTTTGTTAACAAAGAAAGTGTTTCTGAAGATCAAAGACATTCAAAACAGTGATATCTGAAACAGATATACAACACACCATGCAGTGTGTATACAAATATTTATTGCAAACAGACCTAAGTATGTCTGATGATGTAACCAAGTGGCGTCCCATTTCATAGGGGTATGTTTTCACCCCTTACCCCTCGTTTTAGGGGTAAACTAAGGGGTAGGGGTAAGGGGTAGGGTTAAGGGGAGGATTGGGATTCAGCCTTAGTACTCCACACAGCTGGGGGGCACAGGCTTTAAGCACCCTAGGAAATACACCGTCTGGGCGAGCAGCTTTGCCGGAGTGGAGTCTAGTCAGCTGTCTTCTCACCAGGTCAGGCGTGAAGGACACTGTAGAAGTGACTATGGGGGGAGGGGGGAGTTCCTCAGGTTGTAGAGGACATGGTGTAGAGCAGGGGGTAGGGGTGGAGTAGGAGGGTGTGAGTTGAGGTGGTGAGGTGGAGACAAAGGGTCCATAAGGAGGAGGAGTAGGAGGAGGTAAAGTGGCAGATTTTGTTGGGCAGCCAGCAGAGACTTGTGGGGGATGGGCCGCAGTATCAAACCTATTGAAAAATAGGTTCAGATCATTGACCCGGTCCACACGGCCCTCCAACCCCATGCCACCAGTCTTCTGGAACCCAATGATGATTCTCATGCCGCTCCACACATCCCTCATGTTGTTATGCTGGAGTTTACTCTCCAGCTTTCTCTTATAACTGTCTTTAGCCTCCCTGATTTTGAGTTTGAGTACCCCCTGCACTCTCCTCACCTCATCACGGTTACCATCTCTGAACGCCCTCTTCTTTTCATTCAGGATAGCCTTCATGTCCTTGGTGATCCAGGGTTTATTATTGGCGTAGCAGGTTACAGTCCGAGCAAGGACATTACAGTCCACACAGAAATTAATGTAGTCTGTGATGCACTCTGTGAGCCTATCCATGTCCTCCCAGTGGGGCTCACAGAGTGCAGGCCAGTCCGTCACTTCAAAGCAGCCCTGCAGTGCCTCATAAGCCTCCTCCGACCACCTCCTCCCTGTTCTTGTGGTTGTAGGCTTCCTCTTCACCAGAGGCACATAGCAGGGTTTGAGGTGAACCAGGTTGTGATCTGACCTGCCAAGAGGGGGGAGAGAAGAGGAGGTGTATGCTTCCTTAATGTTAGCATACATCAGATCCAGGGTCCTCTCTTCTCTGGTAGGACAGCTCACATATTGTTTGAAAGTCGGCAGAACAGAAAAGTCTCCTGACATGATGATGAGGGCACTGGGGTGTTGAGTCTGTAGTTTGGAGATGGTGGTGTGAATGATGCTACAGGCAGATGTTGGGTTTGCAGAGGGAGGGATGTACAATGATGACGTGGGATCTCTCTAGGCAGATGGTATTGACGGAGTCCAACGGCCAGCAGTTCAACATCCGGGCTACAGAGCTGTTCTTTAATCGTGATATGACCGGGATAAAACCATCTGCTGTTTACTAGAACGGCAAGCCCCCCACCTTTCTGCTTACCGCTCTCGTTCTGGTCCGTAATGTCCCTGTGCAGCCATGTCTCCGAGAAACACATCAGACTGCACTCACGGTACTCTGGGTGGCTCCGCGTTAGCGCCGTTAGCTCGTCCATTTTGTTGCTAAGGGACCGTACATTTCCCATAACAGATGGAGAGGAGAGGAGATTTAAGCCCTGTCTACCGACAGGGCTTAAATCTTCTCCTCTGTCCAAAGTGGGATGAATGCCATCTCTCCTGATCAGACCATCAGGATTGTGTGGCTTATTAAGGATAATTAAGAAGTGACACTTGTTTGGTTCTTATCGGACCCCTTTCAGTGGACCTGGATTCATAACTAACCAGTCAGTAGTCAGTACAGTATGCTTTTTTAAGCATGTTGTTTGAATCGTGTGTTACATGGACATGAATATTCCGGTTATTAGGCTTATCCCGTTTTTGGTCATATTTATTCATTATTCAAATAATTATTACATGGCAAACAAAGAAATCAGGTTATTCATATCACCATGGAGCTCGCCAACAGCCGTCTTTCTGTCTGCACATTCACCTCTCTCTCTCGCTCTCTCTCTCTCTCTCTCGCCAATTTATTTTAAATTTTTCTAGCACTAATTAGTTTCACACTGTCTGTTTCAAATGATGTCATTGTTATGTTACATTTAGCCTATGAAAAAGACGTCAAATTTCAACAGTAGCCTAAAGAGTAAAAGAGGTTTGCTTCTGGGGAAAAAGTGCCCAGACTTTCTTTAAAGTCAAGCTGTTTCACGATTTGTTGAGTTAGGGAGACACCTTAAACTTTGTGAAACGCTTCCTTCGACAAATTCATAAGTGTACATGACGTGTTCAATTCAATTCAATTTTATTTTATTTATAGTATCAAATTATAACAAGAGACACGTTACAGATAGAGTAGGTCTAAACCACACTCTATAATTTACAAAGACCCAACAATTCCTGTAATTCCCACAAGAGCAAGCATTTAGTACAACAGTGGCAAGGAAAAACTCCTTTTTAGGCAGAAACCTTGAGTGGTGAGTAAACAGACTTTTGGTGGGCGGTTGTCTGCCTATTATAAGAACAGATTTCATTAAATATTTCATATGGCATTTTCTTTTGCAGGGTGCAAACACGTTCCTTCTTGAGACTATTTTGCAGAGCCACCATTGCTGCCTCCTGCCTTAGCATCGCCCAAGATGATTGTAATTGGTTTAAAGAAATGTAAACAACCCATATCGTTTATTCCTCCTATCCTAGAATGTATCTGTGGTGTAGCTAGACCTTACTTCACAGCACTGTGGAGATGCAAGACTAGCGACTTGCTGGCAAACATAGTGAAGTCAGGTGGCTAGAAACATGCCTCCAAATAAATACTAATGTTTCTCTGTGTCTGCTGGATGTGTAAATAGAGAACTGTTAACACATATACCACATATATTGACTTCATAAAGGAAAACAAATATATATACACTGCTTACTGAACTGAAATTCCACATTAAAATTACCATATCAACAACATGTTGAAATATTAACACAATAGTTGCCCTAGCTCTGTTTTGAAGCGAAGGTTACGATATTGTAACCCTACTTCTTTAAGCATAGGCTGAGCAATCTACTGGACTCTATGGGTAATACTCTCCTCCAATCCCGAGTATGCATTCACCCACTGAACTTTGCATTGACATAGCTGGCCTGTGTGAAAATGTGTGGACAACACAGTATATAAAATAAAATGTGGAGGTTGGGCGGAGACGGGGATGTTTATTTACTCTTTGAGAATATAATTGTTTTAATCAATGGAAGCACATGAGCCGCAAGGCCGTCATCGACAGGGGGTACGCTGGAATAAGATGCCTCCATGTTACCCTGCACCCTGAGAAAACCCCTCAGATCTGCAACTGTGGTTCTCGTCTTCAGTGGCGGCTGCCAGGATGCCTCAACACACAGCCAGAAGTCTGGGAGAGGCCGATTTCGGTGGGCGAGCCGGGCCATAGAAACCACTGTGGAGACAGCTCACTGACCCCCGGCAGTATAGCCCAACATGGCTTGCCACAATTGTCATCACTGCTGCAAAACCCTGCAGACAAAAGCCGGCGGTGAACTCCTGCAGGATACCGGACACTGATGAGATGCTGTCATCATCATTGTCCTCATCTGCAAACAAAGCCGCTAACTTCGTAGTGATGACCACAGGCAGCTGTGGGGTGTCTTCGACTGGAGCGATAGTCTCGACGCCGATCTCGAACTCGAGACCTGCTCACAGCACAGTGAAGTATCACGTTGAAGCTTCGGAAGTGATTTGGCAGCTATTAGCGTCTGAACATGGGCAGCTTTCGGCCAGTCTCGCAGGCCTGTGGCTGCTGCACATCGCTGTCCACATGGTCTGCACTGAGACACTCGGAGCAGTAAACACTGACGAGGTTCTTGAAGCGGCGACTCCATCCTTGGAGGAAAAAGATCAGTGAGCAAATCACGGTGTGCTCCTTTATATACTGTGGAGGGCTGAGCCTGTGTGAGATAGAACTCAGTAGCTGTACAGTATGTGTGTATTGTCCCTGAGAGAAAGCAGTAGAGGCATTAATCCTTATCCTTGACAAATCTCACAAATATGCACATAAATCCTGTAATTTTAATGGCCAAAATATGAAGGAAAATAGTCCAGTAGCTTATTTAAGACTTCCCCTTCAAGACATGATATATCCATCCTCATTTCATTGCGAAGTCACGGGTCATTTGTAATCATTAATTTGTTGATAGAAACAAATTAATTCTTCACTCTTCCTTTTCTCTTTAAGACATTGCAGTGAGAGAGCTCTTTTTTAGCTCTGGCAGTGCTCCAGACATCCTAAAAATGTGTTGTTCCTGTTCATTTGGAATAATATAAATTTCCTTTTCAATAGCTACCTAATGCTTGTCCTAAAATTACCTGTGACTACAATTTCTTATTCTTCTTCTCATCCTGACAGGAGGTGAAGTACTTCCAGTTTCCTGGAGAGCTGCTGATGAGGATGCTGAAGATGCTGATTCTCCCGCTCGTCGTGTCCAGGTACTGAGGTCTCCTTTGCTTCATTAAAATCCTCATATCTTCAACCCATTGTCTATTTAATTATGATACTGTAAGTGTATATTCATATACTGTAGGTTCACAGCAGGCTGGAGTGGAAATAGTATGCTTAGGGAATCCCAACTAGGCTACTTAAGGAAGTGCAAGAAAAAGCTCACCTCACAGTGTGAGGGGCGTACCCTATTCAAGTTTTTACTTTTTGGGCCAATTATTATAGCGTTTTTTTGCGAGTAAATACTTGAGTAAAATTTAAAGCGAGTACACAAATGTTGAAATTACTGAAAATGCCCATCCCCACTAGTAGCCATGATAAACTAGCGCAATCTTAAAGGGGTGATAAAATGATTATATATCGTATTTCACACTGTTCCTTAAGGTCTCCTAATAGGGTATGTAACATTGGTTGGGCTGAAAATGTCCCAGGTGCTATTCTTTGGGCCCTTATGCATCCCTGTGGAATGTCTTTATTTGTAACGACAGCTTTTCTTCCAAATATGGTATGTTCATGTATATTTAGATGAGCTGATTGGTTGGGCGAACCACATACACATACATTGGAGACGAGACAGCAGGTCTCATATTTCACACACTGCAACGTTATACGAGGCAGAAACCCAGGCAGCACCGGCCGCTGAATTCTGACACACAGTCGGACAAAATTTGCAATTAGCCATCAATTTTCATAAAACAGCTCATATTTGACCTGATTGTTGATTTCTCGCATAACAAAGTCTCAGAAGTGAATGTAGTGATAAAATAGCAGATGAACAATGTATACAATTTCTGAGATCTGCGCGACCTATTCAGAAGGTTACCTGATCACAGATCAGTGGTGTAGTCTATGTAAATGTTGGGGGGTGACAAAGATAGAGACTAGAGCCAAATAAGGAGGAGCCACCGATTTACCCTCAACTATTAGCTTTGTTGAGATTTGCCCGTTTTCAGAGGCAGTTACAAATTGTGAGATTTGCAGAGGAAGAGGATGTCAATGGGAGTTTGAGGTTCTATGTATGTCCTATTTACCCACCAAACTGTCGTTATTCAACTATGACAAGGTAAAATCGGTTTTGCATTCTATCACCCCTTTAAACCTATGGCAACTAAAACACTTATAAAGGTTGTTTGTTGTTAAAAAAGCAATGTGTTTGAATCTGCATGTACGTTTTGTTGTTTTTAAATGAAGAAATGCTGTTAAAGTAGACCTACGTGAATATTGGTAAAGTAGGTCACTGCAGGTGAATGGGCAACATTTTTAACTGATAGATATCATCATGAAACTTCCCCAGTTAATTACTTACAATAAGACAATATTTTTTTGTATAACAAGTTTTCAGAAATATTATGTTTAAATATGCAAATGAGGCATTTATTTATTAAATATGTGCTCATTGCATAAATGTCCAGAAAAGAAATGTGAGCATTGGACAAAGCCAGATTCAGAATTCTTTTTTCATTTTGTTGACATATTAGAGTCAAATGTTTTAGCGACAGACGGGGGTGTCCTGAACAAACCCGCCATTTTTAAATAGTTTAGCCAGCTGTGTTTTTTGCTGCCTCCAGCATCTTTTGAAACAAAATTTGTCTTCTGGCTGTGGCAACAGCCATATGCCGAAAATCAAAAACCACACACCTTCGACGTTCTGTGTGTGTGTGTCGCTTTAGGTCACGGCAGTTTCCTGCAGCGTCGCTATGACGACCAGCCATGCTCGTCTCACGCATGAGGCGGTACTAAATCTGCAATGGAAAAAGGAGGACATGGCACCGCGGCTGAGTCGAGCCGAGTAGAGCTGGTACTAGCAGTGGGTAAGCCCCATAAGTGCTACTGAAGTGGAGATTTCTGGCTCAGTCTGAGAAATTCTCATTTTGAGAACACAAGCTTTAAAGCCTGTGTATTTTAAATTACATGTAACTTCCCCAGTTGATGATTTACATGAAGACAATTATTTTTTTGTACTGAAAGTTTTCTGATATTGTTTAAATATTCAAGTTATGCTAACTTTTGGTTAATGTAGGATAAATCTACAGACACAAATAAACAAAGTGCAGTAAAAAAACTTAAATTGTTTTTTTCCCCACTAGTCTGAAAGTTATGTATGCAAAATAATCCAAAAACTCATAATTGAAAAATTGTGTTTTTGTCTTTAGAGTTTCACCTCAAGCGTAATCATTTTTTTAACTATACATGTATTTGTGATTTGACTTGAACTTGCCTTTCAAAGACTTGAGACTTGACTTGGACTCGAGCTCAAAGACTTGAGACTCGACTTGGACTTCCAAAAAATAACTTGTAAACATCTCTGCACCAACTACACAAGCCATGACAAAGAATAATTTAATAACATTCCTAGAGATCCAAGAGAAACTGTGCAGCAAAGGGCCAGGCAAGGAAGTAGTTCTGAAAGCGAATCTGTTTGGCAACATGGTTCTGGTGGCCTAAAGCCGAAAACTAGGCATGAGCGATATGTTTGTCTCATTCCCTGGGACCTCTATCATGGGCCCTAGCTAGGGGTGTCACGATTTTGATTTTAAGCCAAAAATTGATTCAAATGCGCTTTCGATGTTGACTATTGAAATCAGAAGCAGGATCGGCAATTTCCCCAGTATTTTTTTTTTCTCTCCACACCCTCCTACATGCACACGTCCAAAGAAAAGAACATGGGCTGGTAGCATGCAGCTAAAGACACAGGGTAACTCTATCTTAACTGTTCCAGACACCATGGTCAATGTCAGACTCAAAGAAATTCTTCTCTTAAGTTAAGCTGTGTGGCAACATTTAACCTTCCGTGTATGGAGGGAATATTTATTCATAATTCAAATTGAAAGTCCAAAGAGAAAATGAAGCAAGATCAAATTAAAAATAGTATTATTTGAATTAAAAATAGTATTATTTTACTACGCTACTAGGAAAAAGCATGCCATAATTAAATGTGAAATGTACAAGCTTAAATGGAAATACTTAAATTAAAATCTCAAAAAGAAAAAAAGAAATTATTTTATTTTTCCCTTTCCCCTTTATAATTTTCAATTTTCAATTTGACATTTTATCTTTTGAATTTTGTTTTACATTTGACATTGACATTTTAAGATTCACCTTTTACATTTCGATTCAACATTAAGCTTTTCATTTAATAGAAAAAAAGAAATAATTTTATTTTAGCCTTTACCCTTTATAATTTTCAATTTTCAATTTGACATTTTATCTTTTGAATTTTACGTTTTACATTTGACATTGACATTTTAAGATTCACCTTTTACATTTCGATTTAACATTAATTTAGAAGTGACAGGTGTCAATTTAAATGAGAAGGCGTGGCCCAATGGCGCTGAAACGACTTCCAGCTGAGTCTCTGAGCATTAGCCTACTGGCCGACCAGTAAGCAAGCGATCCCGGCCACCGCAAGCTGGCTGTCAGCTAAGACTGGAGCTTCGAAGTCCAACAACATATCAGAGCAAATGTGCAATTGGCCATACATTTTTGTAAAACTGCCCATATTCAAACTGTACACAGTTAATTTCTCGCATAAAACAGTCTCAGAAATAATTTAGTGGTGAAATATAGCAGATGAAAAAAAACAATCAATTCTTGAATATCGCGGCTCAGCTGCGGCTCATCTAGAGATTCGGCATCAAAAACTCATGCACCTGTTCACGCTCCCAGACCATGTGCAAGAAAGTTCCAGTTTGTTCAGGTTGGCAGAATATGTGCAATAGGGAGTAGGAATGCCTTTAGAGACGTATCTCTTCTGAGGTGTCCAATATGTCCTATGGCATACTGTATGTTGAAGTGGATCTGCTGGTGATTTGACTTCTTGGAAATTGTGGGAAATGTCCCAAACTGTCTCCCAATTAATTACATTCCCCTCTGGGCTCAGCTCTCGCTCCCATTTCTTTACTATTGGGAGTTCTCCTATGGATACTTGCATCAGTTTAGCATAAATCCTGGACACTAATCCTCTCGCAGGAAAATCAACAAGCCATTTAATAATTGGGTGGGTCTCAAGACTGTTTCCCCATGGTACTCCATAACATTTTAGGGCTGACCTTAAGTGAAGATAAAGGAAAAAGGATGTCCTAGGGATCTCAAAGCTAGTTCTCAGGTCCTCAAACTCAACATACCTTCCCCATTGAATAACTGGTCTAGAGTATAAATACCTCTGTCACTCCACTGGTTACAAACAAAAGGTTTGTTACCAGACATTAAGTGAATGCCAAATTGGGGTGCTTAACCCTTGTGTTGTCTTTGTTTCAACCTTGAAAAAAAACTTTTTTTTCTGACATTTGTGACGCCTTTTTTCACAATTTGTTTTTGCTTTTTCCAACGTTTTAAATTTTTTAATTTTTCTTCTACACATTTTCAGCGCTTATTTCTACGTCCAATATTTTCTGTTATAAAACAAAAATTTAAAACAGGCCAATGTGACCCGAAGTCAACACAAGGGTTAAATGCCACTTATTGGTGTAGCGTAGTTGCTCCTCCATCTGTTTAAAGTTGGTCAATGTGTTGGTGATAATAGGGCCATAGGCTAGCATACACTTTTTTGGACACACACCTGCAAAGGCGAGTGTTAGATGTGTCCAGTGAGGCTTTGCTCTATTTCTCTCCATGGAACTGTAGATGTGGGGTCTATCCACACTCTGAGGGCCCGTAGCTGAAAAGCTCTGTGGTACACTTTAAGGTTGGGGAGGGCCAGGCCTCCCGTGTTTGTGGTACGTTGCAAGGTAGAGTATTTTAGCTTAGGTTGTTTACTATTCCAAATATACTGCCGGATTACGGTGTCAAGTTTCTTTCAGAAATGTAATGGTGGGGGTAAGGGGATCAATGTACTTAAGAAATTCACTCGAGGAACTATGTTCATTTTAACAACAGCAATCCTGGACCGTAGCGATGCCGGCAGCACAGACCAATTAGTCAGATCCCTTTGAACACTACTTAATATAGTTTCATAGTTGTCCTGGGCAACTCGCTGTAGCGATGCGTGAATGGTGATGCCCAAATATGTAATTTTGCTTTGGGTTGGTATTGTATCACTAATAGCTGATGTCACCTGTTTGTTGTTCAACAGGAACAGATTAGATTTATTCCAATTGATTTTATAGCCGGAGATTGAGCCAAATTCATTAAAGATCTTAAGGATTTTTGGAACAGAGTCTTCAAGGTCAGATATGTACAGTAAAATATCATCTGCAAATAACGATATTGAGTTGTTATTAGATTTAATCTGGACATTACATATTTTATTTTGCCTTATTGCCTGGGCTAACGGTTCAAGAGAGATCGCAAATAGCATGGGAGAGAGCGGGCATCACTGTCGCGAGCCCCGCGCAATGAGGAATAGCTGTAAATGCAGGCCATTGGTTGAGACTATGGCCGTAGGATTCGTATATAAAGTAAGTACCATGTCAATGAATTTGGCTCCCAAACCAAGCCTCTCCATTACTTGCCACAAGTAGTTACATTGTTTGGTCTGTTGTTGGGAGGTTTTTGGCTTCTTCTATTACATGGAGTAATCTGCGTATATTGTCTGCAGCTTGACGCTTTGGTATGAACCCTGATTGGTCAGGGTGGACTAGCTTCTCGATGAAGCGTTCTAGGCATAGTGCCAAGACTTTATAATAAAGCTTAATATCAGTCCCAATGAGCCTGATGGGCCTGTAATTTGCGCACTCCGTAGGATCCTTGCCCTTTTTGTGTATGACCAAAATTAGTGCAGTGTTGGTTTGCTGATGAAAGGTGCCCCTCTCTATGGCCAAGGTTAAAGTTTGTAAAATGATAGGTCCTAGTGTGTCAAAGTACTGTAGTAAGAGTTTTGATTTCCCTTTCTTAGCTGTTAACACTGATTTGAGTTCCTCTAACATAATAGGTTGACCCAGTTCTTCTGCCTCCTCTGGGTCAAGAAGAGGCAGGTTTAGCTCTTTTATGAACTTTTGGCACTGTGTCAGATCCGGATTGTAGAAGGATTCATACAGCTTTGAATAAAAGGATTGGAAAGTGGCAGTGATCTCTTTAGGATTCGTTGAGATACCTCAGTCCGTGCGGATGCTATTGATAGCATCTCTGGACTCTAATTTTTACTTTATTTTTCTAAGACTTTAATTTCAGAGCTAGCAGTTTGCTTGGTTTACAACCATTAAAATAGTAATTTTTCCTCACTCTGTGCATTATGATTTCAGTTCTCCTTTTTAGCAAGTCATTTAGCTCTGCTCGATTTGTGACTAGAAGAGTATGTGTAGATTTAGATGAACAAGTCTTAAGAGATTGCTCTAATGATTTACAATGTTCTTCCAACTCCGCAATCTTTGCCTCTCTCTTTTTTTTCAAATTTGCTGCAAAGGAAGATGTGAAATCTCTAATAAATCCTTTAGTGGCTTGTCAGATGTAGGCCGGGTCCGAAACTGAGTCAGTATTGATTGATATGAACTCCGCTAGTTTGGCTCCAAATTCTGTATCAAAAGCTGTGTTTTGGAGAAGGGAATTATTGAATTGCCACCTTCTAGATTTTTCTCCTAACATATCACAATGGGATGTGGTTATCAGTGCATTGTGGTCACACAGGATTGGTGGTTCCATTGCTATTGTGTGGAACATTGCCTTAAGTTCACTGGAACACAAAAAAATAATCAGTGCGGGAGTGGGTAAGGTGACGTGTGGAAAAAAATGTGTAATCCTTGCTAGTAGGATTGTGCATTCTCCATATATCTGTAAGATCGTGGGATTCCACAACTGCATTAAACATGTCCGATATGTGTTTTTTGGGCTTTCGTGTGGTTAACCCCTGATCTATCCTGATTCAAGTCCAGTACCGCATTCATGTCTCCCTCTATAATTAATGAGTATTCATTGAGAGAGAGCAATTCATTGGTTAGGCGCTGGAAAAAGCTTTCATCATATGTAGCAATATACTGAGACAAAGGCTATTTTCCTACTCCTTATCGTAGTACATATTATGCTATCCTGCCTGAAGGGTCTTTACTACTTATGCGTATGGTGAGTGTGCATCTCCGTGACAGCAAAACAATAGAACCCTTGGTTCTGGTGTCATCACTAGATGCAGCAGCAACATTGAAATATTTATTTTGAAGACGATTTATATCTCTTTTACGCAAATGTGATTCTTGAATAAGCACCACGTCTATGTTGTTCCTTCTTAAATAGTCCAGGAATTTAGCTTGTTTGATCGGTCCGTTTAGCCCCCTGATGTTAACAGAAATAATTGAAAGTTCAGGGTCTGCTGTTAGATCTAAGCACAGTGTGGTGAAAAGACAAAAAATAAAATCCCTTTCGGTCTCGGAGGGCTAAATCCCTTAGCCCTCCGAGACCGCATACCCCCTTCCCTCTCTGTAGGATACGTGGCCGCATCAAACGCAGCTCGCACAAAAACTTCAGCTCAAAACTGCCCCTCCTGTCTAAAGTCACAGGTTAACTGAAACAGGTCTAATGCTTTCCTATGTTAAACATGAACAATATTACAAAAAACCCTTGAAACTAAGTCCCAACCATATATTAAGTTCTGAAATAAACTGTATGAAAAACAAATCAGCCATGTAGGAGTAATAGAAATAGATTATAAAATGTAGTCTAATCAGATGTTCCTCATAACTCGGCTCCCAAGCTCATACACTATAATTTCGACCAGCTATTACGCTTTGAAATAGATGGAATGTGGGAAATAAACCATGTAATAGTGGTAATATAGATTATAAAATAAGTGTTTATCGTGTTCGTAGGCTGTGTAAAGTAAGCAGTCCATGTCCGTCATGCTTTCAGCCTCATCAAAGATCCTTCCAAAGTCAGTTTGCTAAACTTACATGCAGTGTCCTCAGTTAAACTTGCACAGTTTTCCAGATACGCCAATCCACAGTCCTCGGGTCTGTCCGCTCAGCTTCTCACACCGGAGGCCCACACGCTGCCCTCTGGGCCCGATAACAGCTCCCGGTCCGGTCGCAAGGCGCTCAGCATGAGTGCCACGTCTCCTTCCTTCATCCCCAAATCTCGACAGAACTTGTCCACCTCCTCGAGTGCAGTGCATGTGAGCATTCTCCCTCCGTGGTTCACTCTCAAAGTTGCCGGATAAATGAGAAAGTTTGGGATGCCTTTAGCATGCAGCTTATTCTGCACTCCTATAAATCCCTGGCGCCGTTGTACGGTGAAAGCGCTGTAGTCGGGCTTAAAGCGGAAATTGGAATCACGAATCGGACCTTCCTGTTGTACTTTCCTCGCCCCTGAATAATTGCTTGGCGGTCCTGATATCTTAGACACCTGAGAATCAGCGTGCGTGTTGCTCTCCCCTTGCCATAGATTATGTGTGCCCTGTCAATTTCGATGGTAGCCCTGTTTTGTAATCCACTTTGGCAACTGTTTTTGCAAAAATCCAATTGGGTCATCTTTTTCGCTACACTCTTTCAGCCCAATGACTCGGATGTTATTTCTTCTCGATCTATCTTCCAGTTCAGCCAACTTCAACTCAAATTTCCTCCGGTCATCAATACAGGCTTTCACCGTGTGTCTTATCTGTCTGTTGTCCTTCTGCGCTTAGTCTAGTTGCTGAAATAGATCTCTTACTGTAGTTCCCTGCCTATCCAGCTCTGTCCTAATGTGTTGAAGCGAGTTCTCAATTTCTACCAACGCTTCCTTCAACGCGATGCGTACCACTAATTGAAGTCCGCTTTGTTGCCATTCCTGATTTTTGATTAGCTTCGTAAGTGAGAGACCTGCCTTCAGACCCCTTTCTGTGTTCCAGGACCGATATATAAATTACGCACTGAATATTCTAAATAAAAAGGTACCAAATTCATACAGTAATGTAATTAATACAATATATAAAAAACATATTTAATACAGTGCTTTGTGAAAGTATTCGGCCCCCTTGAACTTTTTGACCTTTTGCCACATTTCAGGCTTCAAACATAAAGATATAAAACTGTAATTTTTTGTGAAGAATCAACAACAAGTGGGACACAATCATGAAGTGGAAAGAAATTTATTGGATATTTCAAACTTTTTTAACAGATAAAAAACTTAAAAATTTGAGCGTGCAAAATTATTCAGCCCCTTTACTTTCAGTGCAGCAAACTCTCTCCAGAAGTTCAGTGAGGATCTCTGAATGATCCAATGTTGACCTAAATGACTAATGATGAAAAATAGAATCCGCCTGTGTGTAATCAAGTCTCCGTATAAATGCACCTGCTCTGTGATAGTCTCAGAGGTCCGTTTAAAGAGCAGAGAGCATCATGAAGAACAAGGAACACACCAGGCAGGTCCAAGATACTGTTGTGGAGAAGTTTAAAGCCGGATTTGGATACAAAAAGATTTCCCAAGCTTTAAACATCCCAAAGAGCACTGTGCAAGCGATAATATTTAAATGGAAGAAGTATCAGACTGTTATGGTTTTGGTATTTTGTCTTGTATTTTTGTTGCCTGGTTTAGTTATTTCTGTATGTTTCCTGTGTTTGTGTATTTATTCTATATTTTTCTGTCGTGTAGATTTTCCTCATGTTGTGTATTCCCCGGGTTATGTTCTATTTCCTGTTTTATTTTGATAGTCTGTGTTCGATCTTGTCTTGTCTAGATTTACTTTGTTTTCCCGCCTGGTCTGATTGTCTTGCCCCGCCCTAATGTGCTTCACCTGTTGTATCACCTGTCCCTCGTTTGTTCATTACCTCTTGTATTTAACCCCCGTGTTCCCTTTGTCTCGTGTCAGATCATTTTTGTGTCCTCGTGCTGCCCGTGTGTACCTCTCTGTGTTCCGTTCTGTGGATTTTCCAGGCCTTAGTTCTGCCGTTGCTTTTTCTTTATTAAAATCATTGAGCTCACACCATCTCCCGCCTGCCGTCTCCCTCTGCATTTGGGTCCACCTTCACTCACCATGTCACATCAGACCACTGAAAATCTACAAGACCCGGCCGTTCCTCTAAACTTTCAGCTCATACAAGGAGAAGACTGATCAGAGATGCAGCCAAGAGGCCCATGATCACTCTGGATGAACTGGAGAGATCTACAGCTGAGGTGGGCGACTCTGTCCATAGGACAACAATCAGTCGTATACTGCACAAATCTGGCCTTTATGGAAGAGTGGCAAGAAGAAAGCCATTTCTTAAAGATATCCATAAAAAGTGTTGTTTAAAGTTTGCCACAAGCCACCTGGGAGACACACCAAACATGTGGAAGAAGGTGCTCTGGTCAGATGAAACCAAAATCGAACTTTTTGGCAACAATGCAAAACGTTATGTTTGGCGTAAAAGCAACACAGCTCATCACCCTGAACACACCATCCCCACTGTCAAACATGGTGGTGGCAGCATCATGGTTTGGGCCTGCTTTTCTTCAGCAGGGACAGGGAAGATGGTTAACATTGATGGGAAGATGGATGGAGCCAAATACAGGACCATTCTGGAAGAAAACCTGATGGAGTCTGCAAAAGACCTGAGACTGGGACGGAGATTTGTCTTCCAACAAGACAATGATCCAAAACATAAAGCAAAATCTACAATGGAATGGTTCACAAATAAACATATCCAGGTGTTAGAACGGCCAAGTCAAAGTCCAGACCTGAATCCAATCGAGAATCTGTGGAAAGAACTGAAAACTGCTGTTCACAAACGCTCTCCATCCAACCTCACTGAGCTCCAGTTGTTTTGCAAGGAGGAATGGGCAAAAATTTCAGTCTCTCGATGTGCAAAACTGATAGAGACATACCCCAAGAGACTTACAGCTGTAATCGCAGCAAAAGGTGGCGCTACAAAGTATTAACTTAAGGGGGCTGAATAATTTTGCACGCCCAATTTTTCAGTTTTTTATCTGGTAAAACAGTTTGAAATATCCAATAAATTTCGTTCCACTTTATGATTGTGTCCCACTTGTTGTTGATTCTTCACAAAAAATTACAGTTTTATATCTTTGTTTGAAGCCTGAAATGTGGCAAAAGGTTGAAAAGTTCAAGGGGGCCAAATACTTTCGCAAGGCACTGTATATTTAATATCTATTATTTATTTATTTTTTTCTCCACAACCATCTGGTGACCCCCATAAATTATCTTGTGACCTCCTTGGGGGTCCAAACCACAGAAACAGAGAACCACTGGCTTAAATATGCCTTTGTATTAGATAATAACTACTTTAACACTAGTTAGGAGATTATCTATAGATGGTCAGTAATCCAGAGACACCCAAGGGAAAGAATTTAAGAGACCATTTTCAGGGTTTTGAAGGACAGCAGTCCATTACTTTAAGAGGTGATAACCACTAATAAGCTGCCAGTTAGCAAGGTATAGCATATCAAAATATAATCTAGGGATGTGTAGCATTAAAAAAATTCACAACTAGAATTTTCCCACACAGATATGTCAAATTGTGGGTCTTGGCCCATGGACTAAATAGCATGACTAACCTTTAGGCATTTGTATACACTGAAAAATCAGATCAGTTCAACTTGGAGCACTCTAATTATCTGATATGTGGTTTTCTCTCATTTAACTAAGATAAGATAAATGTTGTTGTGTGTTCACTTCAGATAACTTTATTAGAGACAACACAGACACGTTTTGACAGTAGGAGCTACTCTCTTTTACTAACATACTTGTTCAACTTAGTACATACAGATAATCACAGTAACAGTGGTGGCACAGCACCAACGGGGTACTCAATGCTCTATGGCACATACATCACATCTCCTCCCCACTAAATGTTGTGCTCCGATGAACATTTCATTTATTTATTTATTTTAAAACCGGGACAATGTACAATATACATTAACCTTAGACAGGAGAGATGCATTTTACCAGGTTGTAGCACTTGTGCTAATTTCCACCTGTAGTGGCATGATATGAACACATTTTTTTTTTCTCTTTTTTTTTTTTTGTGAAGTCACATTACCTAATCTTGAGGTAGGGAGTAGACTGTCCCAACCCCAAGTCACTCAAGGGGTTATTATGCCCTTATCTTGAGACATGACTCTTTAGTCTAAATAAATACAAATGTAACAGTCTCTTATCCCGAAATGTGTCAAACAATTGTCCAACTGTACTGAATTCCTTAAGGGCTAAAACAAACTGGTTTCGTAATGACACGGGATGGGTATCGCTTACCAGTCTCTTGATGTGGTGTGTTGACTACCTCTGATGTTACCGGATATGGCTGCACACTCACTTGATCAGGAGATGGAATAGCTGGTTCAGAAACTGTGTTCTCCAACACAGGCAGGTCTGCTGGAACATGAGTAAACTCTGAAGACTCTGGAACATTCAACTCTGCATGTCGAGCCAGCATCTGGTCAGCATGCTCTCCAGTGTTCCAAAGATTCAACGTTGACTGTGTATGACACAGGACCAGTTTCGGCTGAAACCACGCCCGGTGTCCACTTCTCTCCTCTCCCATAATCACTTACCATTACCGTGTCACCCACTTTGAATAACCTGGCTTTAGCATGTGTCTGTCGATGAGCACACTGCTCCTCTTGTGCTTTCTCCACTTCTGCTGCAACGCTAGGCTTCAGCAGGTCGAGTCGAGATTGCAGCTTACGATGCATGAACAGGATGGATGGTGATTCCTTTGTGGTGGAGCGCAGAGTGTTGCGATACATCAGTAAGAATGCATCCAGTCGGTGTTGGATTGAAACTGTTCCTTTGGAGCACTTCAATGAATGCTTGAATGTTTGCACAAAATGTTCCGCAAGGCCTTTTGTGGCTGGGTGGACTGTTGCAGAGCGTATGTGCTTAACTCCGTTGCTCTTCATGAATGTCTCGAATTCGCTTGAATGTGAACTGGGGACCATTATCGCTCACTAAGACCTCAGGAAGGCTGTAACGACTGAATAGCCCTCTCAGTACCTGTATCGTCTTGGAAGCCGTGGTAGAACTCATCAGGTGCACTTCAGGCCATTTGGAGTGGGTGTCCACAACCACTCTGAATAGGGTTGGGTACCGAAATACGGTGCAATAGGGCACCGGTTCCGGCGTAAATGGTATTAACGAGCCCGAAAACGAACAAATATTTCGGTGCCACATTTCGGTGCCTGACTTTTTTTTTTCAGAAGCATTACTACATGGGACGCTACGTTACCGTTAGTTAGTAGCTGGAATAAACACAATGGTTAAAATGCTGACAGCTTACGTTAAGCGGTGTAAAGTGTGATTGTAAAGTGTGTCCAACACCGGGACATAACAGTCTGCAAGCTGCTGTTGTCGGAAAAAAAACACAGACGGTGCGTTTATTTGAAACTCGCCAGACTTGAGGTGCATTTTAGGTTATTGTAAAATACCCTTTTCCCATTTGGTACTTGTTTTTGTCAATTTACTGGTGAAATAAGTCAGTGTTATAAGTTATTGTAATCATTTAATTTTGACCATATGGCCTTAGCAATAAACAAGCCGTTCTGACATGGCAAGTGGCTAGAGCCCTGCACGGGCCAAAAACTCCAGCCCTAACCCGGCCCTGGCCCGTGGTGTTCAAGCCCTACCCGACCCCAGCCCGACAACGCCTGCAATTTTTTCAGCCCGAGTCCAACCCGACCCGAGACCAACATCAATCACTTGTTAAGCTCTCTCTGACGCGCGCGCTCTTTGATGCGCTCTCTCTCTCTCTCTCTGACGCAAGCTCTCTAGATGCGCTCTCTCTGATGCGCGCTGTCTCTGCTACACACGCAAACACACACACATCACACGCTACTAAGAGGTAAACTTTTATTATAGGCCTAAAACATCATGACCAAACATATTGGACAAACTGTCCATTACACAGAAGCATAAACATGAAGGGAGAATATAGTGCTACAGGATCAAACCGCAAAAATAAGTAAATAAACGGCCTACCTTTGCTTTTCAGTAACTGAACTGAAGAACAATGTTCAAAACAATGTCCAAAAATAACTCTTTGCCAACTGGCTAATGTTAAATAAAATTAATAAAATAAATAAAAATCCGTTGAACTGTGTGTGTCAGTGTCACCTGTTTAATGCACGTGAGTGACGCGTGTGCGTGTTTGTGTTACTTTCTTAGGCGATGTATAATATTTATAATATAATCAATATAACAATATTTCATACACACTTTGTGACGTGTGCTCTGCTGCACGAATATTATAGGCACAATGAGAAGAGAAGCTAAAATAAGCCCGAGTCCGACCCGAGCCCGATTTGTAAAAAGAAAAAACTGCCCGAGTCCGGCCCAAATGGGCTTAGCCTGTCGGGCCCCGTCGGATCCCGACGGGCTTGCAGGGCTCTACAAGTGGCAGGCGGGACAGCCCATCAGCATTGCCGTGACGTGCTGCTTCTCTGTACTGGATGCTGTAATCATGAGCAGCCAGCAACCCTCCGCTGCATTCTGGCTGCTGCCATAGATGGTATTGCTTTGCTGGGACTCAGAATTGTGGACAGAGGGCGATGGTCCGTGAGGAGCGTAAACTTCCTACCATATAGATAGTGATGGAATTTCTGAACACCAAATACAATGCCAAGAGCTTCACGCTCAATCTTAGCGTACTTTTGTTCTGCTTTATTCAAGGTTCTTGACGCAAAGGCTATGGGCCTCTCTTGTCCATCTGGAAGGATGTGCGAAATCACACTACCTACCCCATAGGGTGAAGCATCACAGGCCAGCCGGATAGGCAGTTGTGGGTCGTAATGAGTTAGCACACTTTGCAATAAGAACTGTTCTTTGGCCTCCTTAAATGCCATTGCACATTGTGAAGTCCATCATCATTGTTTGCCTTTGCACAAGAGTGTATTGAGTGGGCTAAGGATGGATGACAGGTTTGGAATGAACCTGATGTAGTAATTAATTCAATTTATTAAAATTAATTAGCCCTAGAAAGGATCAAAGCTGGCTCACATTTGTCGGTGCAGGAGCTTCCATAATCGCCCTTATTTTCTCCGGTGACTTGTGCAGGCCATGGGTGTTGATAACATGGCCCAAGTATTCCAGTGAATCCTTGAAAAATTCACATTTTTCCTTTTGGACACGTAAGCCGAATTCTTCAAGGCGTACCTGGACAGCATCCAAGTTCTTCAGGTGCCAGTTACCAAAATGTCGTCCAAACCCTGGAGGACCTGATCCATAGCCCGCTGAAAAATTGTTGTAGCTGACATGATTCCAAAGGCAAGTCTGTTGTAAGAGAACAGTCCCTTGGATGTTGTTATGGTGAGATATTTGCGAGAGTCTTCTTCAACAGGCATTTGCAGATACACGTGAGATAAGTCCAGCTTACTGAAATGCTGCCCCCCTGACAGTGATGCGAATAAATCCTCAATTCGTGGAATCGGATATTTCTCTACCTGCAGAGCGGGGTTGATTGTCACTTTAAAATCACCGCAAATCCTAACGTCTCCATTCTTCTTCACAACTGGGACAATGGATGTTGCCCAGTCGCTGAACTTGACAGGGGATATGATGCCCTGTTCACTCAGCCGGTCAATCTCAGCTTCAACTTTTGGCCTAAGAGCATAGGGAACGACTCTTGCCTGGCAAAACTGTAGTTGATGACGCGGTTTCAGAGCTATGGCAACTTTAATACCTTTCAGTGTGCCCATCTCTTTTTTAAAGACTTCATTGTGCCTCTGTAGCACGACTTCCAACGTCTCCTTGCAAACCGTCCTAATCTCCCGCCAGTCAATCCGTATTTTCCGCAGCCATTTCCGACCAAAGAGTGGGGGTGAAGCCCCTTTGACCACCTACAGTGGTAACTTAGCCTTCTGCTTGTTAATTTTCACTGAGACTTTGATGACCCCCTCCGGTGAAATCAGCTCGCCAGTGTATGTCTTCAGTATTATATTTGTTTGGTGTAAAGGTAAGTGGCACAACTGAATGCCATATAGTTCTTTTGATATTAGAGAAACTGCAGCGCCTGTGTCGATTTCCATTTGAATTATCTTCCCTTCAATCTTTGGCTTAACACACAACCAGTTTCCCTTCTGAGCCACCATGTTTAGTGTCAGCTCTGCATCTGTTGTGCTACCCTCACTACTAGACATTTCTTTTGCATCCATGTGGTGCACTCTGCTCTTTTATTTTAGTAAACACGTTTTGTTTTGCTGCCTTTTCCATTCTTTACATGCTCTTTGTTTTGGCACACTCTTGATATGTGGCCTTTCTTACCACAGCTGTGGCATGTTTGTTCCTTGTAATAGCATTCAGCCTCTTTGTGGTTCTTTTTTCCACAGCACACACATTTGTAGCATTGCTGACTAGTCACTGACAGTGCATTTACTTTTAATGCATTACTTAGCTCGTGCGTTTCTTTTGCTACCATCTCCATTGCTACGGCTACTTCCACAGCCTTTTGAAAAGTGAGTGCAGGCTCGGTTAGCAATCTTTTCTGTATCTGTAAACGGGGAAATTTAGTTGTTGCAGCATGACAGGACAACAATAGTACAGATTAATAGAGAAGTAAAAGAAGTAAATAATAAGTGGTATACAAAAAACTAAAATAATAAAAACGATTATACTATATATTATACACATTATACACACACATACAACTATTGATGCAGACAAAAATGAAAGGTATAGAGATTTTAAAGGCACAGTGGTTTGCTCTCATATACACAACACAGTTGCATTAAAGCTCCCATATTATGATCATTTTCAGGTTCATAATTGTATTTTACGGTTGAACCAGAATAGGTTTACATGATTTAATTTTCAAAAAAAATCTTATTTTTGTTGTACTGCACAGCTGTCTCTCACTGCTGCAGATCCTCTTTTCACTCTGTGTTCAGGTCTCTGTTTCAGCTACAGAGTGAGACATCTCTTCTTCTGTACTATCTTTGTTTGTAGTTGCACATGCACAGTAGCTAGGTGAGGATCATGTTAGCTATCTGTTTCCATAGACGGTAAAAGAAAGGCTGTTTCTCCAACTTTGGTCAGTTACAAGGCAGGATTAGCCGGGAGACTTGTTCTAAACAAGGGTGCACATGTAAGTAGTTCTTTTATAGATTATGGTGAACTTGTGTGTGTTGTAGCAGTGCTTTGCTATTGAGGACGGGGTAGCATGCTAGCGTTAGACAGCATGGATGTTTTTTTTTTTTCAGTTTGTATGCATGTGGAACATAGACTGTATATAGAATCCAACAGATCCCGTTGCTCTGTATGGAGACCAGTGAAGGACATTAGAAGCACTTTTCCGGTGAGCGCCGAGCGTTACTGCGCAGCCTCCAACTGAGAGAGATGACGTAAATGTGACGTGAGCAACCTGTCTGAAAGTTGTAAGTCTTCTGGTAGCTGTGCCAAGAGAAATCTCTCTCATTCCGAATATTGCAGAGACGGAGAGCGTAGGTATATGTAAGGAGATAACATGGACACAGGCTAATTATTGCTAACTAAAATTCTAGTTAACATTAGTAATTAAACTTAAACAGCTAATGTAAGTCGAAACTGCCTGCGAGCTTCTCCTGTACTATACGGTAATTCCACTACTGTGCGACAGTAAGTCCCTTGGTGATGACACAATCGTTAGCCTATTTTTACAAACACGTCTGCTACGGAGCCATAACGTGAGATACAAGGTAATGGAGCCTTTTATACATTGTCGTGTTTCTTTAGAAATAAACAGTGGACAAATAGTCTTTAAACACTTCAAATGTAAAGTTATTCGCTGTCTAAGTGACGTCAAAATGAATGGGAGTCAATGGGATGCTGACAGGAGGTGATGGTTTGTTAGCCTCAAAATGGCGCCATAGGAGCTACGCGTTGTGAGGAGAAGCTTACCCCCTTGGTATGGAAGCACCAGAGACACAAAATAACACCCCAAATCCCAGAAAAAGTGATTTTTTCATAATATGGGCACTTTAAGTATCTGTCCATCACTCTGTGTGTGTGTGTGTGTGTGTGTGTGTGTGTGTGTGTGTTGCACTCTGTCCCTGAATGAAAGCAGTAGGGGATTAAGCATCTTTATATTCACAAAAGAAATCCAACAAACACCACTAACACTGATGAGACGGCAGCTTGGCTGTAATTAAATGCTGTCTATGTGGTTACTGGTTATCGATGTATACATTTAACATGGAGAAAGTCTTCTTTATCCCGGTCCAGGTATGATTCATTGATTCGTTTGTGGTTTGTTTTCATTGGAAGACTTTAATGGTTAAAGTCTGTGATTAGGGAAACATGGTTGTAGCATGCAGCGTCCTGATTGGTGGAAAATGCTTGCAGAAAGAAATAGCTGTTGTCAAGTAAAAATGTCACTGTCAAAGAGGCTGAAGTGAAAAGTTGATGTGTAAAAGCCCAGCTTTAATGATGAATGGACTGATAAGCAGGCTATGCATTTGTCATGTATGCCCCATTTGCAATGAAACGATGCTGTTGCAAAATAATACAACCAGCATCATCATCAAGAATGAAGAACGCAAACATAACAATCGTGTCATTCATGTGCATATTAAGTAGCCACATGCATCTGTTTTGGTCTTACAATACATCCATAGGTTTACTGCTCCAGCGGAGAGGATGGCTCGTTCAGCCAGCAGTTAAATTTATAAGAATTTGTCCAAATTTAAAGATTCCCAGCAAACTAAGAAAGTTAGACTACAAACAGACAGCTTTTGTTTTAGCTTGTTTGTAAAAATTCTCTATTTTCAGAGTAGAGCTGTGTTCGTGTAAAACAGCGCGGTGGACAAGAGTGCACTGAGCAGACAGAGCAGATTGAAATATCGCTTTCTACATGTTTATGCCTGTCTATACAGGTGAGTGTATTGATAAGTATTGACTTTTTAATCACAAAGGTTTTATTGTAGCCTACTTACAGTAACGAGACTAGTGTGAGTTCATCTGCCCCAGCGGCCATTGGTAATCCTCTTTGTATCGTTCCCAGTCAGGTACTGCATGTTTTAACGCACACAAATCTCGGCTCAGCTGTGTGTGTGGAGCGAGGGCATCGCCGTACAGAATCCCGGCATGTGAATAGAGATTCAAATACAGGGGCTAGGTTTGTGCTCTACCTGTGTAATGTTACAGTGGGGCAAAAAAGTATTTAGTCAGCCACCAATTGTGTAAGTTCTCCCACTTAAAAAGATGAGAAGCCTGTAATTTTCATCATAGGTACACTTCAACTATGAGAGACAAAATGAGAAAAAAATCCAGAAAATCACATTGTAGGATTTTTAATGAATTTATTGGTAAATTCCTCGGTAAAATAAGTATTCGGTCACCTAGAAAAAAGCAAGATGTCTGGCTCTCACAGACCTGTAACTTCTTTAAGAGGCTCCTCTGTCCTCCACTCGTTACCTGTATTAATGGCACCTGTTTGAACTTGTTATCAGTATAAAAGACACCTGTCCACAACCTCAAACAGTCACACTCCAAACTCCACTATGGCCAAGACCAAAGAGCAGTCAAAGGACACCAGAAACAAAATTGTAGACCTGCACCAGGCTGGGAAGACTGAATCTGCAATAGGTACGCAGCTTGGTGTGAAGAAATCAACTGTGGGAGCAATTATAAGAAAATGGAAGACATACAAGACCACTGATAATCTCCCTCGATCTGTGGCTCCATGCAAGATCTCACCCCGTGGGGTCAAAATGATCACAAGAACGGTGAGCAAAAATCCCAGAACCACACGGGGGCACCTAGTGAATGACCTGTAGAGAACTGGGACCAAAGTAACAAAGGCTACCATCAGTAACACACTACGCCGCCAGGGACTCAAATCCTGCAGTGCCAGACGTGTCCCCCTGCTTAAGCCAGTACATGTCCAGGCCCATCTGAGGTTTACTAGAGAGCATTTGGATGATCCAGAAGAGGATTGGGAGAATGTCATATGGTCAGATGAAACCAAAATATAACTTTTTGGTAAAAACTCAACTCGTTGTGTTTGGAGGAGAAAGAATGCGCAGTTGCATCCAAAGAACACCATACCTACTGTGAAGCATGGGGGTGGAAACATCATGCTTTGGGGCTGTTTTTCTGCAAAGGGACCAGGACGACTGATCCGTGTAAAGGACATAATGAATGGGGCCATGTATTGTGAGATTTTGAGTGAAAACCTCCTTCCATCAGCAAGGGCATTGAAGATGAAACGTGGCTGGGTCTTTCAGCATGACAATGATCCCAAACACACCGCCCGGGCAACAAAGGAGTGGCTTCGTAAGAAGCATTTCAAGGTCCTGGAGTGGCCTAGCCAGTCTCCAGATCTCAACCCCATAGAAAATCTTTGGAGGGAGTTGAAAGTCCGTGTTGCCCAGCGACAGCCCCAAAACATCACTGCTGTAGAGGAGATCTGCATGGAGGAATGGGCCAAAATACCAGCAACAGTGTGTGAAAACCTTGTGAAGACTTACAGAAAACGTTTGACCTCTGTCATTGCCAACAAAGGGTATATAACAAAGTATTGAGATTAACTTTTGTTTTTGACAAAATACTTATTTTCCACCATAATTTACCAATAAATTCATTAAAAATCCCACAATGTGATTTTCTGGATTTTTTTTCTCATTTTGTCTCTCATAGTTGAAATGTACCTATGATGAAAATTACAGGCCTCTCTCATCTTTTTAAGTGGGAGAACATGCACAATTGGTGGCTGACTAAATACTTTTTTGCCCCACTGTACCTACTGTAAATACTTGAAATGCTAAATAACAGAACGCATTTTTTCCTCTTCACATTTTCTGAATTCATGATTATTTTGATGTGGCCCGCAGGTCGCCAGATGACGATGGCTGCTGTAGATTGTCCCCCTGTGGCCTGTTCCTTAACACTAGAACGGCCAGGACGGTCATTTTGACCGTTTTGAAATGTATATGTGTAATAACTTTGCTAAATAAAAAAATACAATCCTGCTGGTACCTGACTTTTCCTAAAAGAGTCTGTATTTTCGCGATTTTGTTTTTAATGTTTTGCGTGGTTGAAGATGCATCTTGGTTGCTTAGTAATAATCATAGTCTCTGTCAGAGAAACGTAACTAGCGGTTAGTGTGGGCATCACCGATGGGCCGAAGGCAAAGCCAGAGTCTGTAATGTAGGCTATGGCGTGGATGGACCCTGTTCTGAATCAGAAGAAAAACACCGGGCGCTCACTCTGTGAAAGGCGCGGTACACATAGATGGCCGGTAGCTGTCTATGTGTTCATATAACTTTATACATGCTACAACTGGCTGGAATCATTGCACACATCCTCTCCAAGGAGTGCACAAGCTGTAAAATGTCTCGGAGGAAGTTCATGCAGTAACTGGCAAAGTAGCTGAGAGCGGAGTTTATGGAGGAAAAAAGGGCAGACGCACACGGTCCGAACAGCACTGTGCACCACAGCAGACACCAAAACGGAGGCAGTGCCAGGTTAGGTTAGGTTATAAATGTTCAAATAACATACTTTTAATTGTTATTTGGCTGTGAATTATGTTGAATGAATTTCCCCCAATGTGTTTCGGGACATGAATGTATGAAATAATCACGGTTTAGCCTACTATGCCATGATATGAATTATTGAAACACGTAGTAGGCTGCTACTCCAAAGTATAATTAAAATCGTTAAAATGTACATGTCAGTGTTATTACGTTGTTCTAAAGATATCCTAAGACAATACATGCATTAATATCGCAATTGGGTATTTATCATGAGAGATTATAGAGTTTGGAATCTGGCGGTTAAAATGACCGCTCATGGCAGTTCTAGTAGTTATGGAATTGTTATAGTTTGGACATTTTGGTTACCTGGTTTTGTAGATTTCGGTTGCCTGTATCATTATTTCTGTATATTCACTGTGTTTGTATATTTATTCTGTATATTTCTGATTAGTTATCTCTGTGTTTATGGCGTTTACCCTGCCTTTACTGTGTTCTGTGTATTGTGTATTTTTTGGTTAATTCCTGTGTTCTCAGTTGTGTTGTGTCAAGTTTCTGTGTTTAGTTGATTTCATGTTTCCTGTCGGTTGTTCCTGTTTCCTGTTTCATTTTGACAGGCCGTTTTCTGTCTTGTCATGTCTAGTTTTACTTTGCTTTCCCGCCTTGGTTGATTGTCCTGCCCCGCCCTAATGTGCTTCACCTGTTGTATCACCTGTCCCTCGTTTGTTCATTACCTCTTCTATTTAACCCCCGTGTTTCCTTTGTCTCTTGTCAGATTGTTTTGCCTGCATGTGTATCGCTCTGCGTCCTACCCTTTGGTTTTTCCTGCCTCTGTTCTGCCGTTTTTTGGTATTATTAGTTCGCACCATCTCCTGCCTGCCGTCTCTCTCTCTCTCTCTGCATTCGGGTCCACCATCTCTAACAGCATCACAGGAATTCCGGCACTTCTAGTATCTTAATGCAGTGTAACTACTTCAGCATGTAAATAATGCACCTAAAATACAAATGTGAGCAAGGGCGTTGTATTGAATCAACAGCCACGTGCAATTTAGCTAGCAGGTGAAGGTGAAACAAAAACATTTGCAAGAACTATAGACTAATACAGACTTAAATGAACTGACAACATAAGTTAATACGACTTACAGTTCTCAAGGATGCACACATTCCATCTCAACTGGGTCCTCCGGACAGCCGGTCTCTTTTTTTCTTTCTCCCTTTTCTCCGAGTGGCACGCGTGCCCACTCGTGTTGTGAAGCATGTGTCCACGCTATTCTCCAACGTGCTCTCTAACAATCACTGCTGATAGACGGCTTTTTGTACATTTCTGATACAGTGGCGGACCGCCACTTGCCAATCAACATATAGGAAACACTGGATACATTTCAATATCGATTGATCCAGCTTAACGGTATGTGCTATGCTGACAAATAACGTTAGCGTTAGCTGATGCTAATCATGGGGAACGTTAACGTTATGAGGTTACAACATCATTGTTGTAACCTCATAACCTCATGAACATGAGGTTATTTTAAGTATATGTTTTGATCAAGGTAAAGTTAATATTAAATAACACTGGACTAACCCATGATTACGTTCACCAGCTAGCGTTGGTGTTAGCTGTATAGATAGAAAAAAAATCTAATGCTAATTTAGCCAGCTATCCCACCCTGGTTTTTCTGCCTCACTCCCCGCTGCTTGGGGACTTCAGTCGGGATGAGAGCGGACAACAGCCCCAGGGACACATCCACAGTTAGTCAGCAGCTAGCCACTATTATTAACTTACATAGGGTGACCAGACGTCCCGGTTTTGAATTCTGTGTCCCAGGTCCCGACAAAAGTCTGTCGGGACACTAAAATGTCCCGGTTTACACCACAAGCGCCGTGAGCCGATTTTGCCGGGGCTTCAGCCCCATATGTTTTGAGTGTACCGCCAAATGTAACTTTGTCCAGTTTATTTTTCCGAGGCGAATAGAACTGGCAGCTACGTGCGGGGTCCGACCATGCTGTATTTGTTGCTATCACCTAGCAACCGTATTTACATGAGGAAAGCTGTGAAAGGAGAAGTTTTCGGAGGAATCATAGCCAAATCATTCTAATACATTGATGCCATTAACATAAAGTTTAGGAGCGCAATACTAATGATTTAGTTTGAAGTTCCTGTGACGTGACATTTCCAGTCTCTGGTTCAGACTCAAACACACGAAGCTCTGAAGCAGACCTGTGTGTCGTTTAGTGTCCGCTCTCGCTGCGGCAGGTGTGTTGCGTTTGTCCATCCATACATCTTCGTCCGCTTATCCGGTATCGGGTCGCGGGGATAGCAGCTCCAGCAGGGGACCCCAAACTTCCCTCTCTCGAGCCACATTAACCAGCTCCAACTGGGGGATCCTGAGGCGTTCCCAGGCCAGGTTGGAGATATAATCCCTCCACCTAGTCCTGGGTCTTCCCCGAGGCCTCCTCCCAGCTGGACGTGCCTGGAACACCTCCCTAGGGATGCGCCCAGGGGGCATCCTTACGCAGATTGCGTTTGTGCTCCGTGTATTTCTGCAGCAGTAGTTTCGGTTTTCCACCTCCGATGTATAGACAGTCCCTCCAGGATTTCGCAGCCTTTTTTTGTTGCGGCCCAAAATGCCTGATTTTGCGGGAGCTTTTGTAAAAAATTGCGATAAAAGTTGCGATGTCTTTTTCTATGTTTGTTGCAATGAAGTTGCGGGAGAGGTGAAAGTTGAAAATAAAAAGGAAACTTGTCAGCCAGGATGGAAACGGCAGCAATTCAGCAACTTTTAAAATGTTAAAGTCTACATTGATGTTAAAATGTATCGGACGGTCTGAAATGTTTGCACGGTCTTTCGCTGTATGTTTTGTTGGTAAATGAGTCACACACACGTCTCGTCTTCATATCAAAAACAAGGAAATGATCAACCCGTTGTCACTCCCGCTTGGTCATTGGCTCTCAAAGTGCACGTGGGACTACTGTGATTGGTTGAAGTCGCGGGAAACTTCAGGTTATTGGTCACGTGCGGAAAAGTTGCGGTGATTGGTCAAAATTGCAAGTTGCACCAAATTCGCGGTGAATGGTTGAATTTGCGTGAATAGCAGCGTACAGCCACTTCCCTAGCTAAACTATTTGTCTCATATCAGAGACCCAGGCTCTGTGCCTGTCAGAAGGTCTGAGATCTACCATATCAGCAGAGCAATCACGTAATGCACAGCAGACTAGGGTGCAGGTATAGATCATTTTCTGAACTATAGTGACTTTATTCTTGTAATAGCCTATTATAACTTTATTTTTCTCAAAAAAAACTTTATTTTTCTCAAAATATATCACGACTCCTCCAAATCACAGAGAACACAGATATACTGTATTTTGAATGTGCACAAAGTTTTGGACATGAGCAGAAATCTTGCTCAAACACATCTGAAATATTACCGTCCAGGGGTACGAATAGGAATTAATGTATCATTGAGGTGAATAATTGTCATATGCACATTAAGAAGGTTACTTCCCCAACAAAAGACGCAAAAGAGGAGGGAGGAGTAAATGATGCCTAGGCTACATGTGTGCTGACTCAGATATAATTAGAAAAGTCAATCCAAAGGAAAATAAATAGTTGAAAGCAATACAGAATCCCTGAGAGCCTTATTGCAATATATCCCATTATGTTTTTATATTTGGATTGTAATCTATGTTTCTCTTTACATAAAGATATTTGCAGCCTACATTGATTCAGAAAAAGGTAGAAATAGGTGCATAACAATTCACCTGAATGCAGGAAATTAAGTTTTTAATGCTCAAAATTTTCAATAAATAATTTTAATTATTCTGGTGTTATTGGAATAAATAACACTTCAAAAAATCTTTTTTAGAAAAAATCTCACACTAAACTGAAAAAGGCTGTTGCTGCAATTTTGTTAATTTTACAGGAAAAAACACTTATTAGATGAGGAGCCTATGATCAAAAATAATGAAGTTACTGTCCGTGTCTATGTCTGACCTGGGCTGGCACATGTTCAGGTTAAAATGTGTGTGCGTGCACGAGCACTACGTTCATGTGCAAAGTGTCCCGGTTTTAGTTCCGGGAAATCTGGTCACCCTAAACTTACAGCAATCCGAACCATCGACTAAGTGGGGGAAACTGCAGCTATTTTATCAGAATTACATGAATAAACGTTACTAAACGTAACGTGGAAAAACTGTAATGGATAAACCCATCCGTGAACAGATATATTTTAGTCGGCAATTGTGTTAAAACAGTTTGTGTCGGCCCTGTCTCTCTGTTTTCCCCCCTCCCCTCCTGCCTGCGCCAGCCAGCTGATTGTGCACACCTGTTCGCCATCTCACCATCACTCCTCCTGCCATACACACCTGCCAGCCATCTACTTCAATCAAGCACAGTATTTAAACCCAGGATCTACTTACCATCTTCGCTTGATCGTTGTTTCAGCCTTTACGGTGACACAAGCTCCAAGTGCCTCAAGCTCACAGTTGCATTACTGCGTTATCCGTTTCTCTGTCCTAATCCCTTTCTTTGTGTTCTCTCCCTGCAGTCATTACTTCCATCCCTCTGTCTCCAGTCAGCTGGCCTCATCCTCCAGTCCCCTCCTCGCCTCTGCCTGCTCCTCGGTCGCCTGTTGTCTCCCCGTTCAACCTGAGCTCCCCAGCTGCTCCCAGCCCCAGCCTATGCCCATATCCTGCTCCTTGGCGTCCACCTCCTCACAGCCCCTACCCTTTTTCCCTTCATTCCAAATAAACCTTTTGTTTGAACTGAGTTGTGCGTTTGGGGCCGTTCTGTCACTCCTCGTAACAATCCTAAGCATTAGGAGCAGTGGGCAGCTACATACAGCATAAAGGCAGCAACTTATGGTTCAGTGTCTAGCTCAAGGACACTTTGACATGTGGTTGGGGGAGCCTAACCTAACCAGGTCGAAAGCAGGTTTTCTTCAATGAACCTTGAGTTTCTCTCAGTCTCCTCCCTCTGACACAACACTCTTTCATTTCCTCATTCATTCATTCATATCAGGTGCATATTAGCGGAGTTTGTTATCTGCATAAATAAAAAAAACAGTGTTGGTTTGTTAGGCAGACAATAAAACGTGTTTTTTCTCAAAACATGACATTTCCTTTTGTCGACGATCCCGTTAATGAAGAAGCTGGATTACTTCAGAGTTAAACATACGTCGGGAGATGATATTTAGGCCCCAACGCATTTTAATTTCCAGATAACTACCTATTTGAGAGGTATCGTTTTTCTTCCCAGTCTATCAGTTATGTAGCCTCCATAACCTTATCCGTCCTCATATCACTAACGTCACCCATCGTGGACGTGCTCTACATCCCAGCAGATTATTTGTGTCACATTACTTTTTTTGCAAAAGGCAGTTTTCTTTACAACATTGGTGATGCGGAGCATTTTAGTAAAGCCTAGCATAGCAAAGCGCCGTCAGAAGAGTGTGACTCGCTCTGAAACTTTTTTAAAATGTTTTTACTGGACACAAACCAGTAAGAGCCATTAAAAAGGAGGTCCACAGTATTGCAGGTGAATGATGTAAACCCTTTGAAATAAAAGATTATGAATTAAAATTCTATTAATGATGGTGCTGCAGCCTCAGAATAGGACTAGGACTTTTTCGCCCACAGGATTGCACCTAAATGAAATAGATTGTAGGTTCAATACCATTTCACCGGTAATATTATACTTATGATTAAATATGATATTAATACACTATATTGGAACTTACGCATTGACTCAAGCAGTAATTTTCTCCCACACAAATTCTCTCTTTTTTGCAGCAGCCGCTGTGTTGCTTTTTTAACCAAATATATATCCAAACTCGCATGAGGTTGTTACCATGGTGAATCACAGTATCATGGCTCCATTCATGCTGTCTTTTTATTGTGGTGGTGCACACGCTTAACTCTGAATCAACTCTGAGTTGATTGAACCAACTCAAATCAGCTGTTCTGGAACCGAAAACTCAGAGTTTCCCATCTCAGGGTAAATCAACTCAGAGTTCAGGGTTAGACTCAGAGTTTGTTAAACCTCCTTCCTGAAACGGGCCCCTGGTCTGTCAGAGGTGTGTGTGTTTGTGCTTGAACCACATAAACAAGCCTGAACACGACGAGAAGATAGGGCAGTGGGCAGCGTGCAACTTTGGCTGGCTTTAGGCTGCCCTCACAATTAGAAGTTAGAAACGACACTCGTATTTTTGTGCTATTTTTTCCATTGGCTGAACACATTTTCTTAACTTTTGATTGGGTGGGCAAGACACACGTTTGGGTTTTCTTGCCCTTTGCTGTCACTGGCCTTGTGATAGTAGTGATAGACAGGAAATTCAACAAATTACAAATCAATGTAATTTTTTTTATTGGCCCATGATACCCCCTTGTCTTCATAGGCCCCTGGCCGTAGGCCCCGTAATCCCGTGCATTAAGGCAGCCTTGCTGGTAACGTAGAAAATTAGTGTGTTAGTATGGCGGCGTTAGTCAGCACCAGTCGGGATCACTTCAGTGGCTGTGTCTCAATTTTTTTGCAAATAACTAACTTGAGTACTCTATATAATTTAATGCGATCACACAAATGTTGAAATAACTGAAAATGCACATCCCTACTAGTAACGTTAGCCGTGATAAATTAGCCTAAAGCTCAATGCTTACCTAGTCAGGAAGAAATAACAGCTCGTTGCCTTTTGGGCTCTAAGCTGTCTCCATCTTTTGTGTTTGGTCATGCAACTGGTTAGAAAGATGCCAAGTTATTTTTTAGGTCTGGTAGAATGAAACTAACTCTGTTAATCCAGTTTGGTTGGTTGCTGCTACCATGCCTGCAGCCAGCACGTTGCTTTTGCGTGTTTGCATTTCATGTCTGGCACCTGCGTGTCAAAGTTGGTAGTTGACAACAACACACAGGCCAAAACAAAAACCAACATTGTATCCCGGAATGGAAAATTCAAAGGAGAAAATACTGGCTTTAGCATTGTTGTCAGAGAATATAGTATTTTAACTTAGCGTGTTTCCTCAGAGATGTTCACAAGTCATTTTTTTGGAAGTCCAAGTCAAGTCTCAAGTCTTTGAGCTCGAGTCCAAGTCAAGTCTCAAGTCTTTGAGGGGACGTTCAAGTCAAGTTTCAAGTCTTTTGCCATGAGTCCAAGTCAAGTCAAAGTCAAGTCTCAAGTCTGATCTGTCCCTAACACTGTATTGTTAAATCTTATGAATTCAAAGCATGTCCTGTAGCTACCATCCATACAGTACAGTATCAAAATCAGTTGTAGGATAACTTTATGGGGTCTACTGCAATGCAATCTGAAGAAACACAAATTAAGGACTCTGTTTCAATTTCATAACTGTATTTTTCAACATTTTGGTATCTGCACCAAAGAATACATGTTTGTCTGTGTTACCAACTGGCTGTAAAGCCCAACCTCATCATGCATTACATTTTTCAGTGTTCTTCAACTTAGGACATCGTATAGTCTAATCTTATGCTACTGGTGAAATATTAACCTAAGTCTGTCACATCATATGGATACAACTATAACAATATAATTTGCCTGTCCCCAGCATTAGCACAACACTTTGCGATGGTTAGCTTGTTACCTGTGGCGATATATGCTAAATGTAACGTCTCTTTCACATTAGCGTGAGTGACTGACCTATCTGGGTGCTTTTTGAGATGTCTGATGAAGTTTGATGTTGTTGATCCAGCGTCATGTATCTTGGTGCCACACTCCTTGCATGTAGCTGTTCGCTTACTGCCACTGTTTATGAAGTTATTGTAAGCAAAACTAATGACAAAAGGCACAACTGCAGGAGGACTTGGTGTCGCCATCGTCGCTGCATTTTTTGATGTGTGCACGCGCTGCATAGCGCATGCGTACATTGCACATTACGGCAAAGGCCAATGGACACGCAGCTCGTCATGCGTTTCCCCAACGTACATGCGCCAATAAAAGAAAATAGAAATACATAAATCAATTTAGATTTAAAAAGCAATAATTGCATGAAAATAGGTTGTTGACGAGTCTCGAAGCTCGAGTCCGAGTCAAGTCTGAAGTCTTTTGGGTCGAGTCGCAAGTCAAGTCTGAAGTCTTTTGGGTCAAGTCCGAGTCAAGTCTGAAGTCAGCTGTTTGTGTGACTTAAGTGCGACTCGAGTCCCCATCTCTGTGTTTCCTTAATATCTGGTGACATATTGTGGTAATTTTTTTATTTAATACAGTAAATATATTACATATTGGACCTTTAAAAATAGAAAACGCTACCATATTAAGTCATATATACAATATCTATTTAATTTAAATATTTGTGATAAGAAAATAAAGTTATATGGCAAATTAATTTAACACATTTTTGTAAATTTGCATTAGGAATTATAAACTGAAGGCTTCATTGTCAATTTTGTATTGTACCAACTATACTAATCTATACTGTGCATATTTTGCCTTTAAAGCTGGGGTAAGCAAATATACTTGAAAGAAGTGGTAAGAATTTCTTTCTTTCTTTTCTGGTCAAAAATAGTAATAAAATAAATTACCCAGGTAAAGTTTACCAGAATGTTCTAACTATCATGGCGTGGCTCTGGTTGTCACACCACAAGTTTTCTCTTATCATAAGATCAAAGGTGGAATCTAAACTACAACAATATACTGTTCAAAACACTTTAAAATAATTTCTTAATAAACAGTTAAAAGACGTTTTCTTACCATTATTTCTAAGGATTGGTATGGATTGATCCTAACATTGTCCGGGCATAACAGAGAGGGACGGAAGCATATACTTCGAGGGTGGGAATGGTGTATGGGGTCCACAAAAGGACAAACTATTTTTATATTAAGCACTTTCCATTGTACATAACACAGTTGCGTTAGTGAAACTTACACACCCCACCAAAACCTGACATTGCTTGTTTTTACTTTCAAACAATGCAACTGACTTGATTTGATTTAAAAAATAAAATAAAATTTATCATAGTCAACAATGGTGAAATTAATTTTTTTGAGTGAATTATGCCACTAGTTGTTACCGCCACTATAAAGGTAAATATGGGTTGTAATAAGCTTATTGAAGCTTCTATGGGGTTGTTTTTCGGGGAGGACTGCCTCAAAACAGCAGTTGAGAAATAGCTGCACCACAATAGTAGTTTTTCTGGAGCTTTTGATTATATCACCTCAACAGATGAAGTTTGTTCAGTTGTCATGTAAATGTAGATACATTATTGACATTGGAAACAAACTAGGAAAAACAATCTTATCACCTCAACCAGCCAGTCTCAGAAAAACAAACTTGATCTGTTTATGAGAATCACGTGAAATTATAAAAAATTCCAGAAGAGCTACAAAAAGAACCTGTGGTGAGATTGTTCTCTCAAAATTAATGATTTTGCACCTCACAAGATTGTCAATATAAGTTGATTGTCAAAGTTCTTACTGATGGATTGCATTGAAACATTTGCTATAACATGGTTCAACATATATTATGAAAATAAAGTACTAACTATTTAGTCTAACTTGGATGTTTCCTCTTCCAGTTTAATGTCAGGACTGGCAGCCCTCGACGCCAAGTGTTCCAGTCGGCTCGGTCTGATCACAGTGTCCTATTACCTGTGGACCACCTTTGTGGCCGTGATAGTGGGAATCATCATGGTCTCCATCATCCACCCAGGCGGAGCAGCTCAGAAAGAGGACTCTGAGGACAGCGGCAAGCCTATCATGAGTTCTGCTGATGCTCTACTGGACCTTATCCGGTATGACTACCACAACATCATCTGACTACAGTACATGGTACATGTACACACCATACGTAACTGATTCCGAGTTCATTATTACTTTATTATTACATTATTACATACTGTATGTGAGCAACACTCAATGCATGGCAATTACTGTATCAGCTAGTTGTACTGAAATAGTACAAGTGGAGCACATGCTTTTTGGAAGGGAAAGCATGATAAGCAGGGGAGCTTGGGAGAGGGACATACAGGATGGGACTAAAAAAGAATGAGATCAAAGGAGAGTGAGAGTGTGTATCTTACATTATTTTATATTTTTACATTATATATTTAATTATAAGGTGATGCCCATCTGTCACATATACCACTGTTTTAAGAGTTTTATGAGGCCACAATAAAGGATTTCATGAGAGAGAAGTCAGAATGTTATAATATATTTCAAGGAAATGATGAAGTTGTAATCCAATAAGAAATACCTTGTAATATTCTGGGGTATTTAAAAAATAACTCAGATGTAGAATTGTGTAAATGAGTAAACAGGTGAGAGCAGTGGGTCAGCTAATGTTTCCAAATCAGGGCTGGGGAGAATCTAAAGTACACTTCAGTACAGGGTTCATTGTTGTGAAATTAGTTTGGAACATTAGGATATCCTATTATTATCATATATTTAAAAGGTTACTCCAGTTATTGTGCATTGCACAAGAATTGTCAAAGTCAAAGCAGCACAGGCCAAGACATCCTGACGTTTTGAATGGTTCAAGAGTAAAAACATGCTACTTCCTATTAGGCAACTAATGTCTTTCAAACTCCATGCCCCTATTTTATAATGCAGGTTTCCTGTCTGCAAGCCTAAGTCCATATAACTACTGACATAAGTATTTTCAGACTTTAGTCACGTCCCATCAGAGCCAAAGAAGGACGCAAATGTATCAAGCTGCCATCCAGCCTCTGTGAATTTATGCTAAATTTATGCTATTTTAGTTGGCTTTACAATTTTTGCTGTATTTATTTTTGACAAGATAATAACATATGACCCATAAACCCTATTGAGGATAGGAAAATCAACTCACTGTGTGAAAGTGGAATTTGTCTCAATCAGACCCCCAGGAAATTTGACAAACAGCCATACAGTGGAATTACAACTTCTGTGTCCGTCACGTGATGCCACAGGGCCCAAAAAGACTTGTTCCCCTACTTACATAGCTAAATAGACGTCTATAAATCAGTGGATATATTATTTTGAGGTTAACAACCCCTGCAAAATGACCATTCGGTCCGATAACATTTAATAAGTCTAGAGAGCCGCAAAATTAAATAATTACTTCCCATTCAAGTTAGCAGAGCACTAAAGTGGAAGTAGCTGGCTCAGCCGGCAGAGGTCTCGCTAGTGTGCCTGCTGCTATTGCTATTACTGTCCGATATGCAAACTGATGTTTATCAAGATCAGCAGGGATGACAGCCTTTATGTGGGGGAGGATCAGTCTCTCAAAACACTTTGCAATGATGGGGATAAGAGCAACTCGTCTGTAGTCATTCATATTTGTCACTGTTGTCTTCTTGGGCACCGGATGCTCCTAGCTGACTTCAGGCAGGAGGGGACTGCAGCCTGCTCTAGTGAGAGGTTAAACATGTTAGTCTGCACAGACCCTCAGTACTCTTCCAGGGACTCCATCTAGTCCAGCCGCTTTGTTGATGTCAATTTTGCGCAGGGTGGATCTGGATACTGTCTGGGTGTGCTGTTAGCTGACAGTTGATGGTATCCTGTAGCTGTTCTAATGCTAGCCTATCGTTAGCTTGTGGGGGCACATAGACAGCTGTTATGATGACTGATGTAAACTCCCTCTGTAGATAAAAAGGTCTACAGTTCAACATCAAATATTCCATGGCTGGTGAACAGTGTGTGTCAATAACTCTGGCATCGGTACACCAGCTGTTGTTAATGTAAATGCAGACTCCTCCGCCCCTGTTCTTACTCTGAGTCCGCTCTAAAGACGGAGCAGCCTGCTAGCTCGATAGCAACGTTGGGTGTACTGGCATCCAGCCAGGTCTCTAGATTAACATTGCACAGCAGTTCAGGTGTTGTGAGTTGATCTGCAGTCGTATCTCGTCCATTTTATTAAGTGACCAGGTGTTGGCGAGGAATAAAGTTGGGATGGGAGGTTTAAATGGGTTATTCCGTAGCTTAGCTCGTAGCCCTGCTCTCTTGCCCCTTTTCTGTTTTCTGTACCTCTGTCGCCTGCGTGGTGGTAGTGGCGGGGCAATGGCAATTCCTCCAGGCTTGGGAAAGAGTTTGGATCTCCGGAGGAATGTAATCCTTATAATAGGATGTACTGTATAGTCTAAATCAGTGGTTCTCAAACTTTTTCAATAATGTACCCCTTTTTGAATTGTTTCTTTAAGCCAAGTACCCCCTGACCAACGCTACTCATTTTTGGTAGAAAAAAAAGTCGTTAGCACTGCATATTACGGTACAGTAATAAGATGGTAATAGTGGGGTAACAGTGAGATAATAAAGAGGTAATATATAGGTAATAGCATGTAATTACCAAAGTAATAACGTAGTAATACATCACAGTAATAAGACATAATACTGGGGTGATAAGGGAACAAATGTAATAACATGCAAATACCAATGTAATTAGTAAGAAAGGGTTCGACAATAACCATATGTATATCTAGGTAATGGTAACATAGTTATATTTATATTGTAATAACATGGTAATAATGGGGTAATATATGTTGATGTTTTCACAGTATTATAGGCTACTATCAGAGAGAGTAATAGGCGGCAGCAAATGTCACTCAAATATGCAGATTGATTGATGACCGGTAGGTCAAGAGGTCACAAGCTGTCAAAAATGTGATTTACGGTCGACAGGTGTTTCTGCCGCGATTCTTCTGGAACTTTCTAGAAGGGCGGAGACCGGATATTACCAAGGAGGAGACAGGAAGATGCGTATTAATTGCGTATTCAGACGAACCAATGAGCAAGAATTACGGGAAGATGCATTTTCGAATGAACCAGTGAGAGAAGAGGGTTGGATCAATAAGTGGTTTGTTTCAAGCATAAAAAGGGTGTCTTTTCTGGTTGAGACATAGAAAGACGGCCATTCATTCTACTCACCATGAATGTAAACTTGAATAGCGTTGCTTCAGCGATGGCTGATGAAGACTCTCCACTGAGTCTGTACCAAGGAGGCACCTCCAGCAGATGGTCTTCTTCACTGATCTGCGAGACTCCGATAACGATATTCCAAGACGCTCTCACAGCACCCGGAGCCCCAAAGAAATGCACATTGTATCTGTGTCGTAGCCAGTTGCCTCCGACTGAATCTCTGCACGAGGAACGGTCTCTACAATCGAGTGGCATGTGTGGAGGCTGGGGTCATGTCTTCAAGTACGAAGAAGGTGAACTCTGCTTTTATCAGCTGAAGGAAGGGGAAAAATTGTCTCCTTCAACCGTCATGGTGAAAATGACCTTCGACAATTGGGGTGTGATGAAGACGTTGCTACAATTTGGTACTTCTCAGAGTAACGCCAATAAAGAAAATGAGAGTGTGAGTGCAGCGACTCAAGATAAAGAGACTCAGACGGTTATGGTGGAATGTAAGGAGGAGGAGGCGGATGTAAACATTTGTAACAATGATGGAGAGAATCCCGAGGCGCAGCATCCTAGATCGGCCAATTACTCCAGCGATAGCGACTTGGCTAAGATGAACATCATCTTTGGGTCAACATGGCCGTCTGTTACCACAACCTCAGGCCGTTGGTGGTTCCAGGCTCTCCTGCTATCCAGGGATTTGGAAGTAAAGAGAGCCTGTGACCTGTTTGTTTTTCAGAGATTTAAGCCTCCTCAGAAGCGGACAGTCAAAATCTGGTATGCCCGCCGCCCTCTCCCGAGACAGCGACTCTGGACGTGCGTGACACTGATGAGGACTACACGAATGTGCAGAACACTGAGACCGGGGTAGCTGCTACGCCTCCGGATGAGGAAAACCATGATTCATCAGAGGACCATGATTCATCAGATGAGGAGGAAAACCCTGGTTCTTCAGAAGATGAAATGGAGTCGGAAATCCCTGATGAACAGGGTAAGGAGAGTCCTCCAAACGCTCAGGAGGAGAGCCCTCCGCCTGTCCAGGAGGATGAGGTAGACGGTTGGGGCTCTTCTTTCATCATCGACACCATCAAATCGGCGGTTTTTCATCTTCTCAACCTAATTATTCACGACGACAGACGCTCTGAGTGTCATGGCTGTAAGGTTGATCATCCTAGCCAGCGGCAGCACGCGTGTCTGGAAGTTCTTGAGGACGACTTTTACAAACGCCGCTTTTACCGCCTGATGAAAAGACTCATCACACCTCGCTTTATTCCCGCTATTCAGAAGCTGTTACTCGCCCGCAACATCGAGACAGAGGATTTCAGAGTCCGAGTGGTGGCCGAGACGTTGCTACACGAACTGAAATTAGCAAAGAAAATCTTTGACCCCATCACGGACATGTATGATAATTTGATTGGGCAAGATTCTGTGAAAATCTTTCAACTGCGGTTGGTCACAGAGTGTTTCCAGGGATCGTAAGGGGGGATATATCCTCTGCTTTTTGGAAAAAAAAAAAAAAATTTGCTTTTTAATTGCAAACATTTTCATATATGTAACCAATTTGTGTCCTTGAAGATTTACGTAACCAGAATTGTATTTTCCTTTTGAACAGAAAAGCAATGTTTTTTTTAAATGAGTGATGTCCTTGAAGATGTAGTAGTACTCATGTTTTCATATATGTAACCTGTTTAAGAATTGTATTTTTCTTTTTGAAAATAAAAAAAAAAAAAAAATGAATAAAGAGTCATTCTTGCGTACGGGCTGTCTTAGAAAACATTAGCGGTTTGAGAGGAAAGGATGTCGGAGAAACGGGTGATGGAAAACATCTATTACAATCCGCAACATCCCGGTAGCTTTGGTGGCGTACAACGTCTCCGACAGGGTGTACAGGATGAAACTGGCGAAAAAGTTGGTGTTCGGGAAGTTAAAGATTTCTTATCTGAACAAGATGTTTATACATTGCATAAACCAGCATGAGTACATTTCAAGAGAAACAGAGTGTTTGTTACTAAGCCTTTAAATCAGTTTCAAGCCGACCTATGTGACATGCAGGCCGTCATTGCACATAATGACGGCTTTAACTATTTACTGACGGTTATCGATGTATTTTCGAAAAAAGCACATGTGCGACCCTTGAAGACGAAGACGGCTGCCGAAGTTGTGAAAGCGTTTGAATCAGTGTTTCGAGAGAGTTTAATACCCGCCAAGCTACAAACTGACGCCGGTAAAGAATTTTTCAACAAAAGATTTGAGGCTCTGATGAATAAATACGGCATCAATCATTTTAGGACGGCCAGTGACTTAAAGGCATCGGTTGTTGAGAGATATAACCGTACCTTGAAATCCCGCATGTTTAAATATTTCACGGCACGCAACACCAGACGTTACCTTGACGTCTTACCTGACCTGGTACACAGTTATAATAACAGTTATCACAGCTCTATAAAAATGACGCCTATGGACGTCACGTCGGAGAACGCCAATCAGGTGTTTCACAACCTGTACGGCACCTTCGCCTCTCGTCATTTAAGAAAGGGGATTTGGTACGATTATCCAAGGTGAGAGGCGTGTTTGATAAAAAATACGAACAGAGTTTTATGGACGAAGTCTTTACAGTGTCGGATCGTATTCCACGTACACCCGTATACAAATTAGAAGATTATGACGGCGAACCTATCGAAGGTTCATTTTACGAAGCGGAGCTGCAAAAAGTAAAAATGGCCGCAAACAAAATGTTTCAAGTGGAGAAAATCTTAAAACGTTGCACCGTCAAGGGGGAGAAACAGGCTTTTGTGCAGTGGAAAAACTGGCCAGAGAAGTTCAACAGTTGGGTTAAATTGGCGGATGTGGTCGGTATATAAAAAGTTGGGGTACAAAGGACACTCCGTCACTCGATTTCAATAGAGAATCATGGAACACACTGCCGCCGAGGGCTTTTATGTGACCCTGCCTTCCAACGCCAGTAAGGAAATATTTAAAAATAATACTAGTAGTTGTTACACAATCGATCTGGCTAAACCGATTGAACTGAGCGGCGAATGGGCGGTGGGTCTGTGCGAAATCATATATCCTCGTACGTGGTATAATTTACCGGCAGAATCGTCCTATTTTGAACGGAACCGAGTGACTGATGAACCTCAACCGTTGGTGAAGGTAAAATTCAATCGCGGCGCGTACTATAATCGCCCCAAAGATCTCCTGGAATACTTGATCCCGGCTGCCAAAAAGCACGATCCCTCTTTTGATGCTTCTTTCAACAATGCGACCAAATGCATCGACTTCAAAGGCGATGGTTTTACAAAATTCGTACCTATTCCCCGCTGGCTTACATGTTAGGCTTAAAAGCCGGCAAATGGTGGACGCTCTCCCGACGTCCGTCAACCTACCCGTGTGATTTAAATGCGGGCATATATAACCTCTTTGTATACACCGACATTATTCAGTATCAGGCGGTCGGCGACAGCTACTCACCGCTGCTTTGTGTGGTGAATGTGAAAGGTGATTTTGGGGACGTGACTAGTATCAGGTACAATACGGTACATTATATACCTATGTCTAAAAATTACATCAAAAACATACGCATTGAAATTAAAACCGATCGCAACAGGAACGTCGATTTTGTATTCGGAAAGACGATTGTGAAATTACACTTTAAACCAGTCCAACGTTCTCTGTAAGATGCTACATATCAAAGAAGATCCTCGCCGCTTTGTAGCGTACTATGAAGGACAAGTAGGCGGGGCTTTACCCGGTTTTTACGGAGCCCCGGTTATGTACGGGCGAGGCATAGGGTCTATCTTTTCGAAATTGTTCAGGTTCGTATCCCCTCTGCTGAAAAAAGGTTTCGCTGTGGCAAAACCGCATCTTAAAACAGCCGCTACAAACATTGCGTCCGACGCCGTGAAAGGATTTATGGGAAAACTGACCAAGAATCAAGAAGGTTCAGGAGGTATTTTGGTCTTGTCCCGTAGAGCAAGGAAACGTCCGCCAGGCGAGCGTGTTGTTTCCGCATTGTTTACGCTTAAGAAGAGCAAATCAGTCAGGAGACGCGCACCTAAGAGAAGGAAGTCGCCGCAGAGCTCTGAAATATTTTAGCGCAGCACACACACACACACACGCACACACAATGGCTCTTTTACATCAGAAATCAGCCAAGTGCACCCTGGCTGATTTGCTCTTCTTAAGCGTCGCACGTTTTTTAAATGCGGCGGAAACAACACGCTCGCCTGGCGGACGTTTCCTTGCTCTACGGGACAAGACCAAAATACCTCCTGAACCTTCTTGATTCTGGTTTAAAGTGTAATTTCACAATTGTCTTTCCGAATACAAAATCGACGTTCCTGTTGCGATCGGTTTTAATTTCAATGCGTATGTTTTTGATGTAATTTTTAGACACAGGTATATAATGTACCGTATTGTACCTGATACTAGTCACGTCCCCAAAATCACCTTTCACATTCACCACACAAAGCAGCGGTGAGTAGCTGTCGCCGACCGCCTGATACTGAATAATGTTGGTGTATAAAAAGAGGTTATATATGCCCGCATTTAAATCACACGGGTAGGTAGACGGACGTCGGGAGAGCGTCCACCATTCGCCGGCTTTTAAGCCTAACATGTAAGCCAGCGGGGAATAGGTAAGAATTTTGTAAAACCGTCGCCTTTGAAGTCTATGCATTTGGTCGCATTGTTGAAAGAAGCATCAAAAGAGGGATCGTGCTTTTTGGCAGCCGGGATCAAGTATTCCAGGAGATCTTTGGGGCGATTATAGTACGTGCCGCGATTGAATTTTACCTTCACCAACGGTTGAGGTTCATCTCTGGCCAGTTTTTCCACTGCACAAAAGCCTGTTTCTCCCCCTTGACGGTGCAACGTTTTAAGATTTTCTCCACTTGAAACATTTTGTTTGCGGCCATTTTTACTTTTTGCAGCTCCGCTTCGTAAAATGAACCTTCGATAGGTTCGCCGTCATAATCTTCTAATTTGTATACGGGTGTACGTGGAATACGATCCGACACTGTAAAGACTTCGTCCGTAAAACTCTGTTCGTATTTTTTATCAAACACGCCTCTCACCTTGGATAATCGTACCAAATCCCCTTTCTTAAATGACATCTTTATTTTATTCCTGTGACGAGAGGCAAAGGTGCCGTACAGGTTGTGAAACACCTGATTGGCGTTCTCCGACGTGACGTCCATAGGCGTCATTTTTATAGAGCTGTGATAACTGTTATTATAACTGTGTACCAGGTCAGGTAAGACGTCGAGGTAACGTCTGATGTTGCGTGCCGTGAAATATTTAAACATGCGGGATTTCAAGGTACGGTTATATCTCTCAACGACCGATGCCTTTAAGTCACTGGCCGTCCTAAAATGATTGATGCCGTATTTATTCATCAGAGCCTCAAATCTTTTGTTGAAAAATTCTTTACCGGCGTCAGTTTGTAGCTTGGCGGGTATTAAACTCTCTCGAAACACTGATTCAAACGCTTTTACAACCTCGGCAGCCGTCTTCCTCTTCAAGGGTCGCACATGTGCTTTTTTCGAAAATACATCGATAACCGTCAGTAAATAGTTAAAGCCGTCATTATGTGCAGCCAAGGCCTGCATGTCACATAGGTCGGCTTGAAACTGATTTAAAGGCTTAGTAACAAACACTCTGTTTCTCTTGAAATGTACTCGTGCTGGTTTATGCAATGTATAAACATCTTGTTCAGATAAGAAATCTTTAACTTCCCGAACACCAACTTTTTCGCCAGTTTCATCCTGTACACCCTGTCGGAGACGTTGTATGCCACCAAAGCAACCGGGATGTTGCGGATTGTAATAGATGTTTTCCATCACCCGTTTCTCCGACATCCTTTCCTCTCAAACCGCTAATGTTTTCTAAGACAGCCCGTACGCAAGAATGACTCTTTATTCATTTTTTTTTTTTTTTTTTATTTTCAAAAAGAAAAATACAATTCTTAAACAGGTTACATATATGAAAACATGAGTACTACTACATCTTCAAGGACATCACTCATTTAAAAAAAACATTGCTTTTCTGTTCAAAAGGAAAATACAATTCTGGTTACGTACATCTTCAAGGACACAAATTGGTTACATATATGAAAATGTTTGCAATTAAAAAGCAAATTTTTTTTTTTTTTTTTCAAAAAGCAGAGGAATATATCCCCCCTTACGATCCCTGGAAACACTCTGTGACCAACCGCAGTTGAAAGATTTTCACAGAATCTTGCCCAATCAAATTATCATACATGTCCGTGATGGGGTCAAAGATTTTCTTTGCTAATTTCAGTTCGTGTAGCAACGTCTCGGCCACCACTCGGACTCTGAAATCCTCTGTCTCGATGTTGCGGGCGAGTAACAGCTTCTGAATAGCGGGAATAAAGCGAGGTGTGATGAGTCTTTTCATCAGGCGGTAAAAGCGGCGTTTGTAAAAGTCGTCCTCAAGAACTTCCAGACACGCGTGCTGCCGCTGGCTAGGATGATCAACCTTACAGCCATGACACTCAGAGCGTCTGTCGTCGTGAATAATTAGGTTGAGAAGATGAAAAAACGCCGATTTGATGGTGTCGATGATGAAAGAAGAGCCCCAACCGTCTACCTCATCCTCCTGGACAGGCGGAGGGCTCTCCTCCTGAGCGTTTGGAGGACTCTCCTTACCCTGTTCATCAGGGATTTCCAACTCCATTTCATCTTCTGAAGAACCAGGGTTTTCCTCCTCCTCTGATGAATCATGGTCCTCTGATGAATCATGGTTTTCCTCATCCGGAGGCGTAGCAGCTACCCCGGTCTCAGTGTTCTGCACATTCGTGTAGTCCTCATCAGAGTCACGCACGTCCAGAGTCGCTGTCTCGGGAGAGGGCGGCGGGCATACCAGGTTTTGACTGTCCGCTTCTGAGGAGGCGAAGAGGACCCGAGGGGTAAGGGGTCTCATCCATGGGGTAAGAGGTCTCTTTGTTGTTGAGCCGAACATCGTTGTGATTTTCCTCTGTTCCCCGTTGAACATCTTGCTGAGTTCTGTTGCTTCAGTCTTTATAATATTGTAAGGGGGTGTGGTTAGGAATGTTCTGGAAGGAAGTAGGGTCAGGAAAGTTCCGGAATGGAGGCGTGGTAAAGTTCAAAAGTTTAGAGTCTTTTTCACAACCAGGGTATTTTTCCATCCACGGCTGCTAAGGAAGAGACTGGTAACCCTATCCCCCATCTCCGTCATACGGTCCGCCCATTCCAACGCTGGTAAGACTAGCACGGTTCGGAATAAACCGCAGTCTGGATTAAATCTCTGCAAAACAAACAGGTCACAGGCTCTCTTTACTTCCGAATCCCTGGATAGCAGGAGAGCCTGGAACCACCAACGGCCTGAGGTTGTGGTAACAGACGGCCATGTTGACCCAAAGATGATGTTCATCTTAGCCAAGTCGCTATCGCTGGAGTAATTGGCCGATCTAGGATGCTGCGCCTCGGGATTCTCTCCATCATTGTTACAAATGTTTACATCCGCCTCCTCCTCCTTACATTCCACCATAACCGTCTGAGTCTCTTTATCTTGAGTCGCTGCACTCACACTCTCATTTTCTTTATTGGCGTTACTCTGAGAAGTACCAAATTGTAGCAACGTCTTCATCACACCCCAATTGTCGAAGGTCATTTTCACCATGACGGTTGAAGGAGACAATTTTTCCCCTTCCTTCAGCTGATAAAAGCAGAGTTCACCTTCTTCGTACTTGAAGACATGACCCCAGCCTCCACACATGCCACTCGATTGTAGAGACCGTTCCTCGTGCAGAGATTCAGTCGGAGGCAACTGGCTACGACACAGATACAATGTGCATTTCTTTGGGGCTCCGGGTGCTGTGAGAGCGTCTTGGAATATCGTTATCGGAGTCTCGCAGATCAGTGAAGAAGACCATCTGCTGGAGGTGCCTCCTTGGTACAGACTCAGTGGAGAGTCTTCATCAGCCATCGCTGAAGCAACGCTATTCAAGTTTACATTCATGGTGAGTAGAATGAATGGCCGTCTTTCTATGTCTCAACCAGAAAAGACACCCTTTTTATGCTTGAAACAAACCACTTATTGATCCAACCCTCTTCTCTCACTGGTTCATTCGAAAATGCATCTTCCCGTAATTCTTGCTCATTGGTTCGTCTGAATACGCAATTTCCGGTCTGGGGACATTAATACGCATCTTCCTGTCTCCTCCCTGGTAATATCCGGTCTCCGCCCTTCTAGAAAGTTCCGGAAGAATCGCGGCAGAAACACCTGTCGACCGTAAATCACATTTTTGACAGCTCGTGACCTCTTGACCTACCGGTCATCAATCAATCTGCATATTTGAGTGACATTTGCTGCCGCCTATTACTCTCTTATCAGGATAATACCTTCCAAATTAGATAAAACTTCTTGGAATTTAAAATTGGTAATAGCCATATTATAATGCTGAAATTCATCCACCCTTGAAGTGCAACCGCTCTAGTTGTGTTATTACTTATTAGGCATTTATTTTTTGTGGACAAGGGAGGTGTGAGATGGATAGCTCAGCTAGAATATTAATAATATGAAATAAGGCCTGTAATGTTTATAATTAAATGTTATATTTTGTGTGTGTGTGTGTGTGTGTGTGTGTGTATGTGTGTGTCATGGTGAAATGTGGCCTACTGTATCGGGAACTAGGTGGTTTTGAGTGCTTTGCCAGGTGTTTATGTCTGTGGCTAGATTTTGTCACCGGGAGACAGTGGCAGATCTAGATCATTTTACATGAGTTAGGGTTAGGGTTAGCGAGAGATCTTGGCAGGGTGGCAGGGGAAGACGGTACATGGGAACCCCCATATGTAAACGCACTGCTATGCCCTACTATGTCCCGCAACACCCTGCTACGCCCTGAATTGCTGCAACTATTATTTCTTGTCATTATCTTTATTGTTACTATAACTGCCACCGTTCATCATACAAGCTATAATTATTATGAATCATAATTCACTATATCTGAATATCTGTATCCATCTCTGTGTCCCAACCAGCAGCGGCAGATGGCTGCCCACCATGAGCCTGGGTCTGTCTGAGGTTTCTGCCCAAAAGGAAGTTTTTCCTTGCCACTGTTGCACCAAATGCTTGCTCTTGGGGAAATTGTTGGGTCTTTGTAAATTATAGAGTGTGGTCTAGTCTAGGTCTTTACGCTCCTGGCCTGATTTGGCATTGTAGCTGGTGTGATCCCATCTCAAAATGGTTTCTAGTTGTATTACTGTTATATACTTTAGTAGCACAAGTAGGAAAGAGTTTATATATATATATATATATATATATATATATATATATATATATATATATATATATATATATATATATATATATATAAGTCAGTGAACTGATTAAGTGATGTCAGTTACAATTTTATCTAAAATTAGTTAACAGGAGCCACCATAATCTGCTGGTTATAGTACTGCTGTAGTGTCAAAACCCCTGAGTGTATTGAATTGTTAAATAGCCCTGCTTTAAAGCCCTGCTTTTAGTAATATACATACGTTTATGCTCTTTGGTTATATAATCAAAGACCTTAAATTTAGGTATTTTATATATACTGTATTTCTTTTTTTGTTGTCACACTTGTGACAACAACTTGTGCAATAGGCTTTTATTTTTATTTTGTACAATATTTTTTTTGTATTTGGATGGTTATTTTATTAGAGTCCGGAGCAGAAATAAAATGATCTGTCTAGGCCGTTATAGTCAGAACTGATCCAGCTTATAATATTTTAGACAGTCCCCTCTCTCCAAACAATGGATAGTTTGGTAGGTGGAGTGCAGATGCAAAATAATGTTTTGGAAAGCAAATTCCTATGGGATAAAAGTTCAGCTTTTGGTTGGGCAACTAAAGGTATATGGATAAGGCCAGAGTAAGATTTTGGTTAAATAAGCCAAATTACACTGAAAATGTAGAAACAGAAACTATCCATTTCAGTCAAATTAACCCTACCTCTTGTTTACCTTAAATTGTAGAATGTCATAAAAATGTAAAAGTAGTATTCTAATATCTAGGAACAACAGGTAAAGTCTGCCAAGAAAGCACTGTATTGCACAACTGGAGTCAAACAGACCAGCAAAATATTAATTTCAGCATGATTTTTATTTTTTTTAAAGATTATTTTTTTGGACAGGACAGCTAGGTGAGAAATGGGAGAGAGAGGGGGAAGACATGCAGGAAGTCGTCACAGGTTGGACTCCAAACCTGGACCTCTGTGTGGAGGCATAAACCTCTATGTATATGTGCGCCTGCTCTACCAACTGAGCCAACAGAGCAGGAGATTTTTAATGTGAATAATTATGTCTCCTGTCACCAACTCTCCTGGAAAGAGTCACTCTTGCAGGCTCCTGCTCTGTAATCTTGTCCAAAAAACTGGCATGTATATTTAGAACCAGCTGACTATGACTCACTGCCATTTTATTTACCAAAGTATGAATCTCTAAAACATCTGAGTTCTCTCCAGCTTTGTTGTGAAGAAGGATCTAATTATATGAAAAATAATGTAGAACTTACAGGTATACCGATTATTAAAAAAAACAATAATTAAACTGATGGGAAAAGGTATTTTTACCTCCCAGAAGCATCTAATTGTTTGCATGCTTTCTTATTTTTCAAACTTTTTGAACTATACAACAGTGTTTAATATGTATGTATATTTGCCTTGTAGCAACATGTTCCCATCTAATCTGGTCCAGGCCACATTTCAGCAGGTGAGACATTCAATATCACACACATCACTTTCAAACACAAAGGCGTAGCTTTCTTAGAAGTCTTTTTCTGCTTCTGTTTTTATTCCTTGTCAACAGTATCGAACAAGTAGTGAGTACATTGTGAAAGCCAAGCCAACAGTGAATCAGGCACAATCAGAGGCCACCACACGGCGAGCACTCATCTACGGTATTCAGGACGATAATGGAACTGACATCCAGAACTTCGCCCTTGACCTGACTCCACCCCCTGATGTGCTCATAAGAATTCGGGAAGGAACAAGTGATGGAATGAATGTCCTTGGAATTGTTATATTTTCAGCCACCATGGGTAAAATGTATTTGTCTCTGAATTCTGTTGTGGTCTTAAGTAGAATTAATCATTGCAAATCAAATTTGTGCTGTATATATTCATAGGTATTATGTTGGGAAGGATGGGGCCAAATGGCAGCGCCTTGGTGAACTTCTGCCAGAGCCTGAATGAGGCCGTCCTTAGAATAGTTGCCATCGTTATATGGTAAGGATTCCTTTAAATGTTCTGCTTTACTTTAGGAATTTATAGACAGGTTTCTCTTTTACAAACATAAATGATGCACATGCAGCAGGAGGGTGTGAGAAGCCATAAATAAGTCCAACACATTTTAGGTTTTCCTCATAACTTTAATGAAGTCCGAACATAGATCAGTCAAGCATTACACTTTTCTCTTCTTGACCTTTTCTAAACCCTATTAACTACCAGTTGCCTCAGCAGCGCCAACTAGCTAGAGTGCCCGATACCAAAATATCAACTGAACATTTCTATAAACCTCGCCTCTTGTGCAGGCAGCCCACCTGTCACTCAAAGCAGGATGACCTTAATTATGCAGCCCGCCCGTCCGACTCCCCCACAGTTTTCATGAAGGGGGAACTTAGCTGTAAAGACCCAAACCATTTTTTTTTACCAGGCTGTAAACATGTTTAATCCTGCTGTAATTATGGGCATTTTAACATGGGATTGACTTCTTTTTGGAGCCAGCCTCAAGTGATCACTCGATTAAGTGCAGTATGTTTTTTTCATTTTTCTTTTTCTGTAAACACTAAATACGTGTAAACAAGATGCCAGGTATCAATTAAATAAGACCATACAAAACTTATGTTTGTACATTTTTGTTTAAACCTGTGCTAACAGGATTATTTAAATAACACAATTGTACTAATACACTTACAATAGCTTATATATGGACATTTTCAGTATTCTTTTTTTTTACCAGTCTCTGAGTAAAAATGACAGTTTAGAGTGTGGCACTCTTCTTCGGATGTCCAACACTTTTTTATTACGTGGTAAACGTTGATAGAGCTCTGTTGGCTTTGCAACATGACACATGTAGTTACAGTGAAAAATAACGCTACCCCTGACTTCACAATGTTGCTCTACAAGTAATGAGAAAGTATGTCTGTGTCCCAGACCATTAACAGGCAACACAGGTTAAGAGTAAAGAAGGGGGCGTCTGTACTCTTTACTACAAGTAAATACAAGTATTTTTTTTTTTAATCTACAAATGTTAGTTTAAAAAAGGTAAAGTTAGCTGATATGGAATTCCTGCTGTTGGCTGTAGAAGCCCCCACTCTCTGGATATTAGAAACGTTATCATCTATCCTTTAGCATAAAAAAGCCACTGTTGCTGACTTTTAGCTACTCCTCGCCCTGACAGGTACTTCCCATTTGGCATTGTGTTCCTGGTGGCCGGTAAGATCCTGGAGATGAGCGATCCGTCAGCTATGGGGAAAAAGCTGGGTTTCTATGCCATCACTGTGGTGTTTGGCTTAGTGTTGCACGGCTTGTTCATCCTTCCTGCCATGTACTTCTTCATCACAAAAAAGAGCCCCATCGTTTACATACGGGGAATCCTGCAAGCCCTGCTCATTGCCCTGGCAACCTCTTCCAGGTAAAGAAAATGACTGCAGTGTTTTTATTTTCTCTTGTGTGAATCAAAATTATATATCTCTGAGTCCTAATACCACTTATCTTTTCCTTCCCTGTCCATTTACTGGAACATTATCATGAAAAGCCTCATAGGGACTTTGAGAGATCAGAAAACATCTGGTGTGTGTGGTTGATAGTTTGGGATATATCTCCTCTATATAAACTGACTTGAATTTAACTGTTTTTGCATGGTTTACCTTGTTCACATAAGCAGACATTTAGTTCACTGTGGTAGATTTCAGACTGGTTTAATTTTGAACCCATACAGAAATGAATGGAAACCAGTGGCTGCCTGGAAGGTAGAAAAACAACAAACTGACAGAACAAACAGCATGCTTTGTAAAATGCTCGTCAGTAATGTACAGTTATGTGATTTTAAAACACACAATTACTTTGGAATGGTCCATTACGTTTTATGAAATCAATCCTTGTTTTTGTGGCAGACTATAGAAGGCAGTGTGTATTGAGATTGCAGTGTTGGTGATTTGTTTTTTTAGCTAAGCCAAGGCCAAAGTAAGTGTCTGCTGCAGCACCATCAGCACATGTGTGTTTTGTACTACTAGATCAACAAAAAGCATCTGTTGCATGCTAAATTGTTGCATGCTAAAACATTATTGCATATCTTCTTGTTCATAAGTTTCAGCTGTTTCTTTTACCATAACAAACCAAATAGATAATATTTCTTTACACACATGCCCAGGAGAAATTAAGAGGTGGATATGTAATGATGTTTGCCTGACTTTCGATTGTTCTGAGCTCTCTGTCTTCCTCAGCTCTGCCACATTGCCCATAACCTTCAAGTGTCTCTTGGAGAACAACCACATTGACCGCCGCATCATCCGTTTTGTGCTCCCTGTGGGTGCCACGATCAATATGGATGGCACCGCTCTCTATGAAGCTGTGGCAGCAATATTCATCGCACAAGTTAACAATTACGAGCTGGACTTTGGCCAGATCATCACCATCAGGTCAGTGGGCCGTGCTGTATACATCTGTGCTTCTAAGCTCATTAACATATAAATAATAAAGCAATGATATTAATGACAATAAATCCTTTACACTTGATTAAAGTCAGTACGGTAATATATGGCTTTCAAAATATCCACTTTAATTAGTGTTTTCTGTGATTTTTTTGACCGATTAGTTGCAGCACAGATGTAGGAAAGTTGTCGGTCACCAGTTTATAGCAACACTATGTAACTTTTCCCGCTTCGGTCCCCCTACAGGTTGTCTCATTGGAACTACAACTCACGCTAGCCGCCGCTTCGGTTCCCCTACAGGTTGTCTCATTGGAACTACAGCTTGTGCTAAAAGTTACATAGTGTTGCTTTAAAAATGCTAATTTTAAACTTCACACATAAGCAGAGCAAAGATGCAAAGATTGATGATGGATCCAAGATACTTCCATGTTTTGGACACCCTGTTATATGAACATCACTCAATATTTTCTCAGTAATTCCTACCGTATGCCATCAAAAAACAGTATTAAATCAGGGTGAGCTCTTACTGAGCTGGTAAACCCACACACTGTTTGAATACCTCAGACCAGCATATTGTAGCTGGAAAACTTTTTTTAAAAAGCCACCGCAACCAGAAATTGAATCTGAAGTGGAGAAAGTCTCTGACCAGCCTCAGCAATGGATACAGAGGATAGTGGATCATACTGATAATCTCAAAAGTAGAGAAAGGAGGAGCAATATATTGATGATTGTCTTACTAAATCCCCTTTAAAGGATTCTGGCACATCCGACAAGCAGCGCTGCTTCAGTGGTCTGTACCGCTTCAGGTAATCATGAACGTGCTCTGCTGCAGGGATGCTGCGACAGATGTGTTGTGCTTGTGCTCCATGTATTTATACCTTAGTTTCGGTTTCCACCTCCGATGTAGAGTACAGCAGACTATGGTGCAGATGGATTATTTCCTGAAATAGTGTGACTTTATTCTTGTAATATTATAACTTTATTTTTCTCAAAATATCAGAACTCCTCCAAAGCCAGAGAACATAGATGGGATGAGTTATTTTGAATGTGCAGAATGTTTTGAACATGAGCAGAAATCTTGCTAAAAACACATCTGAAAAATTACAGTCCAGGGGTTTATTAATTAATTAAGATTAATTATTTTATCATTCACATAAATAAGTGCCACACATTTAAAGAGGTTACTCCAACAAAAGAGGAGGGAGTGTGTTTTGACTCAGCAGAGATAAAATTAAATGAGAAAAGTTATGCTGGGTTTTCACAGGCAGCTTCAATAACAGCACAGCGTTTCAATTAATTCCCTATAACAACAGTCTGCTGACAGTGAGTGCCCAGATGTCTGCCCATTTTCAAAGTTGACTCCGCGAGTAAAGAACGTAAACATACACATAAGTTTTGTTTAATTCTTTAGGCACCGCCGCTCTCTTTTTCTCTCTCGCTTGAGACACACGTCTGCAGACTGCAGATCAGTACAGCTGCTGGGTAGCGCGAATCTCTCTTTTTTTCTCTCTTTTTTAAAATGAGTCGTGAAGACGACAGCAAAGCCCAACTTTACTTTTAATAATATCAAACAAAGAGAAATGTTCTCCCCTTGTCTTAAAATATTCATAAATCGATACTAGCTGCTGCAAAGAAAAGCACAAAACCATCTGAAGTGTTTGATGGTTATTTATTCGTGCTTTAGAACGTACTCACTGCGAAAAAAAACCCATAAAATAATATGTATTTCTTCTCTCATTACTGTACAATGACAATTTCAAGTAGCTACAAAACAGTAGTTGTGGTGTACAGCTAGACTGGAGTATGTTAGATGTTGACTAAATATGACGTGTAAAGCCCCGCCCATTTCTAGCACTTAAGGTAATTGTTATGCATTGCATTGGGTTGTAGCATAGACAGTATATAAAAATGGACCAACAGATCCCGTTGCTCTGGACGGAGACCAGTGAAGGCCATTAGAAGCACTTTTCCGGTGAGCGCCGAGCATTACTGCGCAGCCTCCAACTGAGAGAGACGACGTAACTGTGACGTGAGCAACCTGTCTGAAAGTTGTAAATCTTCTGGTAGCTGTGCCGAGAGAAATCTCAGTTATTCCTAATCTTGCAGAGACAGAGAGCCTAGGTATATGTAAGGAGATAACATGGACACAGGTTAATTATTGCTAGCTAAAATGCTAGTTAACATTAGTACTTAAACAGCTAATGTAAGTTGAAACTGTCTGCGAGCTTCTCCTGTACTATACGGTAATTCCTCTACTATGCGACAGTAAGTGCCGTGGTTATGACACAATCGTTAGCCTATTTTTACAAAAACGTCTGCTATGGAGCCATAACGTGAGATACAAGGTAATGGAGCCTTTTATACATTGTCGTGTTTCTTTAGAAATAAACAATGGACAAATAAAGTCTTTAAACGCTTCAGATGTAAAGTTATTCGCTGTCAAAGTGACGTCAAAATGAATGGTAGTCAATGGGATGCTAATGGGGGGTGAGTGCTTATTAGCATCAAAATGGCGCCATAGGAGGTTTGGGTTGTGAGGAGACGCTTACCCCCTTGGGTTGTAGCCTGGTTGACACCAGACCATTCTCAGTTGTAACTGAGAGTGGGTCTGGGAAAGGTTCATTGACAGTTCATTTCCAAAGGGGCGTAACCAACGGACGCCGCTCAAATGCCTCTGGACGCATTGGATAGTCCAACCAATCAGACAAACGATTCGGGTGACGCTGCGCTTCGGTAGCTGTCACGTTGAATGTAAACAAAAAGCTGCTCGCCGTCGCTGCGCTATCATCATCGCGTAAAGCCCGCCTCATTGGTTGTGATTGGTGCCTCGATTTTGGGGACATTGGAAATGGGTTTAAATGGGCTCTTCTCCAGACTGACTTGCAAAGCAAATCTCAAATTTGCCGGAAGTTCGTCAGGGTTTACCCAGGCTACCGGGGTTGTGACCCAGCTGCTGAAATTGAACCAAGCCGCTTCACAAACTCATCAACTGATACGGACCAGAGCAAACAAACTATACAGTAGGTGTGAAAACGCCCTTAGCTCTTGATTAGGTTTCAATCTCTTTGAAGATAATGGCCTTCTTATGGCTCTTATCCAGATAGTACAACGATCAAGATATTTAGAAAGAATCTCTTTCATTTCTTCTTCTTAATTCTTTATTTATGGAAAAGAGACTTCTGCTGATGCTGAAGAACTGGGAGTGATCTGCTGGAAGAGAGAAATGGAAATACAGATAACACAAAGGTATTTGGTACAGTTTGATGAAGATAATCTGCAGACAAAAGCATTACAATTTGCAACCAATACAAGATAAGGGCAGGCTCCATTGTGCTTCAAGTGTAAGGCAAACAGTGATACTCAGTGTGTTTCACCCTGTCCCAAATTACAAAAATATTGTGGAGATGTCCTGCATGTAAGAACTACTGAAAAACCAGGGAATGAATCTAGAATATGAAGCTGAAGCTAGCATTAATTTACTAATGGTTTCTGACATGCTTGGTAAATTCAAGAACAAATCTTTTACTGCCACATTGTCATAATCAACGCCCAAGCTACTTGTAAAGAACAGTGTCATACATTAGTATTGTTATATATTTGATATCACTCTGACAACACCACCTTACTGAAAACAAAGGAAATTATTTTGTGTTTTGTCAAACTCCCCTGTTTGTCTTTGTATGTTTTTCCTATATACGTCCATATAGCAACTGTAGATTGAAACTATCCGCTTATCTCTCTCTGAAAAGAGCCATGTGGCTTTGATAAACCACCATATTCCAGTGACGCCACTACTGGACCTCTGACCCCCCTCTCCATTGCTAACTATCAAGCTGTGATGAGCGGTGGAATCATCCTATCCTCAACTTCTGGATCTGCACCAGATATCAGATGTACACTAACATGGTGATCACTTTCCACACAGTGTCTATTGTTATGCACTCAAGTCATCTAACATTTAATATCAGAGAAGATGCTTTTAATCAGTATGCAGTTGGACAGTTGCTTACTATGAAGACATAGACTGATTCATAAGGCCAGGCTTGTTTTTTAAATACATCCCAAGAACAAATTGAAAAAACGTACTTCATTAATTAAATCTAGAGTGTATGTGCTCATGTGCTCACCTTTCCCTTTACATTCTCATAATCAGTAACTGCTGCAAGCATTCATCAGAACAACATACCAGCTGTCTGCTGCTACCACCAGGGAAGTAGGGCAGCTCAATAACAGATTGGCTGAGTCTGTGAGAACACCGATACTAAAGGATAGTCAAACTATGTTTGATACCAATTAAGAATCCCAGGCAGTTGACATTCAACACCAAAAAAGACTAATATGTGAATTCTTTTCAAGATATTGTGATAGTGATGATGATGATGTTTTTTTTGTGAAAATCTTTTTTCTTTCATCCCATCTCGCACACACAGAGGTGCAAGGGTGTTATTTACGGGACACAGAGGATTTGTCCTCTGCACTTTTTCAGAAGGCAGTATTTGAGCCCCCCACTTTTACAGTCCGAAAACTAACATTATATAAAAAAGGAAGAAACTGCAACACGTGGACCAAACAGTAACAGCACTCACTTAAGCTCCCAATCCCCATTCAAACAGCTAGCCAGCAGCTCAGCAGAAACGTTAGCAATGTCTAAACCCTCAAATTACAGACAACAAGAACATAAAAAATCTTTTAAATAACCAAAACCATAATTTATTACCTTAAAGCTTTAGTGTGTAACTTTTTGATATTAATGAACATCAGTTAAATTCAAGCCATTGCCAAATGAGTTGCTACAAAGCTAATTACGACCATCAGCTCCACACAACTCTCTCGGTACTTCTCAGTGTGGCTATGTTCAGAAGATTATAGAAGATATGTTCGTCCGACGACTTTCGCGTGCAGAAACTCGAGTGAAGATAATTTTACAATAATGATGATAATTTACTAGCAACTGCGTGGGGGAGGGGGTGGGGGCTGTGCGCAATCACGGAGGGCTTGTATCATGTTGATGCGCCGACATTGTTGTTGTCATTACTTAGAATTCCTCATGGGGGCTACAGAAGCTACGCTCTATAGCTTAAAGTAAAAATCATTTTCTTTTAAAAAGGTGTCTGTGACAACGAGGCTCTAGTTTTATAATAAATACATATTTTAATATTAATATTACTTTGAGGAGTAGGGAAGATAATAAGGCATTGTTAGTGCAAATTTGAACTAAATCCAAGCAATAGGTGAAGGATTACAGGAGTTGTTTATGTAACCACATATGGAACATAGGACTAGCACCTAACACAGGCTATTTATTTTGCTTAACACTTGGCAGTGGGTCGTCTACCAATCGGATTTCCTTATGCTATTCCTTAGATGACAAGCTTATCATATCTGGCCTCTTTTTTTCGTTGCTGGGATCATATCCTTGTGTTTCTGTCGAACAGATTCTAAGACGTCTTCATTAACGAAGATGTTTATGCCTTTAAGGAACTTTGTTTACTTCAATACAGCAAACTTGTCCTTATAGCTGAGAAACTTAACCACTCTAGGCATTGGTTTTTCTCCTTGGCCAGTTTACCAGAGCAGTGGACCCGCTCTAAAGATTAAGGTTAGAGAAATATCATGATTACAGTTAACAAAATGTATTGACTTACTTTGTCCCCTGGGAGACATAAAGAACTAATGTACTTTACATTGTTCCCTAATCCCTATCCTTGGTAACAGGTTGAGCCTCTCTCATAAATTAAGTTCATCTTGGCTAGTTTGTCTATTATAATTCTGTTCCAGGTCATTTTCGGTCTTTCTGGTTTTTCTTTGCCTGTTGGATTCTTTCTCAGCGCAACCTTTAGATTGCGATATAGTTTTGTACAATTTGTATAGTCACAGCATATACAAATAACAAGGTTACATGAGAAAGCCATCTTCTAACCGTATACATACTGGGAACTATATTCTCAGAAGGCGAAGCACTGCTACTTGGGCGGAGTGATTAGAGCAACACCTGAAAAGCACCGTTGTTGCTCCTCACCACGGGGCTTCTCAGGTGCTGCGAGCAAATCACTCCGCCCAAGTAGCAGAAGTAGCAGTGCTTCGCCTTCTAAGAATATAGTTCCCAGTTTGTATACGGTTAGAAGATGACTGTGTCTCATGTGACCTTGTTATTTGTACACGCTGTGACTATACAAATCACAACATATAAATAGGAAAATGTTGGCGTTATTTTGTCACTTATTGGGAGCAGTAGGCTAGATGGAGCCGGTTACCTCCAGGATCTGGGCTAAGCTAGGCTTGCCATGGGTTTGTCAGACAGAGTTACGACACGCACGGAGATGAGTAGGGTATGTATGGACTTATCTAACTCTGCGGGATACGGTGAATAAGCTAATGTCCCAATAAGTCGGCGTGTTCCTTTCAGTAAAGGTAATAATACCTCACTGTAAAAATACTCTGTTACAGTAAAAGTCTCAAGTAAAGTACCTTAAATTTGTACTTAAAGCCCATGTTGCAGGGTTTATTTTCTAATGAATTTGCACAATTTGCTTGTTGGTAATAAACATTTAAACTGTTACCCAACAACATCAAATACAATGAATATTACAAAACGGAATAAAATACGAAAAAGTAGTACTATTTTACAGAGGTTTGCAATGATTCTCTTTTCCCCCCAATGCATCGCATTACGTCACGTTGGGGAGACGACAGACGAAAGCCCGTCTCTGTTCACTGTCTATGGTCTCGGTCTGTGCCACTGGTGTTGCAAAATATGGCTCTTGGTCTCGACCGAGTCCATGTGTCTTTTATTATGTGTATAATAATATTGGAGGGAAAGTGAAACGCAGCTTGGACACGGATGCTGTTCGGCTTTTCACAAGTTTAGACAGCCTAGCTACGCCGACGTTTGCTATCGTTAGCGCAACATCGTTAGCCTGGACTGCTAGCTAGCTAGGTAAATATTACGACTGCCTTCAGAGTTTCATATATCTGCATCCGCGTTGTCAACATAAGACATGTGGCGTTAGTGCTCCTTTTGTACCATCATTTTATTGAATGAAATGTTAAGCTTCGCTCCTACGAGATGGGTGGGTTTTTGTTACATACAAAGCTAACTGGCTATAATTAGCCTGTATGTATGCTAGCGGAATTAGCTAACGTTGCGTAACCAGCCAGCAACTTCGGCAATTGGCAGTAGTTTCAGTGAGCTAACCACGACAGTATTGTCACCCACAATCAACCTCTGCTGCTAAAAGCAGTCAACCTGCAGTGATGATTGAAATAGAGATGCTTGTGGATGTGTTAGCTGTCATGGTTAGCTTGCCGAAGCTGCTGGCTGGCTATGCAAAGTTAGCTAATTCCGCTAGCATACGCACAGGCTAACTATAGCCAGTTAGCTTTGTGTGTAACGTAACAAAAATCCACCCATCTCGTAGGAGCTAAGCTTAACATTTAATTCAATATAAGTATGGTATAAAAGGAGCACTAACGCTACATGTCTTATGTTGACAACGTGGACGCAGATATAGGAAACAACGAAGGCAGTCGTAATATTTACGTAGCAGTCTAGGCTAATGCTGTTGAGCTAACGTTAGCAAAACATCGGCGTAGCGTTAGCTAGCTGTCTAAACTTGTGAAAAGACGAACAGCATCCGCATCCAAGTAATAAATAAACACTAGGCAAATATGTTGTTACTGGAGCTAGTAGGCTACCATCAAAACGTGAGATATATAATCGAAAATGTGTTTACAACGTCGGGGGATTTCACAGGTGGGACTGACTGGCAAGTTAGCCCATAGCTAGCATGATGCCTTCTATTTCTAGATCTAGCTAGATTACCAGTACTTAGCTATCTGAACTAACGACATGATCACCGTCACTAGATATAAAGAAAACCTTGACTTTCACTCGGTGCTATTCACTGACAGTAAAAAACCCTCTTCCTCATCCCAGTCAGTCACCATAGTTCTAGTACTAGGCTGAGGCACGTCTCCCCAACGTGACGTCGTCACCGAATTGCGTTAAAAAACCCAATAATATAAAAACGACAACAACTGGCCTTTAACACTATTTTGACACATTTTTATGATGAGTGCTTTATGTACCCATTAATCAACAGTGGTGGTTAACCTGCAACATGGGCTTTAAGTACAGAACTTGGGTAAATGTACTTAGTTACATTCCACCACTAGAGACAATTGCAATTGGAAAAAAGGAGTGGTGATATCCCTTTTTTGAGAGATCAAGGACTGAAAATGTCCTTGTGATCAAAAACACTGCTCATGGTCAACAACCATTCTTTTTCTTCAGTTGTTACATTGCATACAGTTCTTAATTATGATATATTAATTGACATTAGGTTTCTCTCTAAATCTCCAGTATTACAGCCACTGCAGCTAGTATCGGTGCAGCAGGAATACCACAAGCTGGACTGGTAACTATGGTGATAGTACTAACATCTGTCGGGTTGCCAACTGATGACATCACTCTCATCATTGCAGTGGATTGGGCATTGTAAGTAGCATGTGTGTTCACTTCAATCACTTTTGCCTAACAGATCAAAACTAATCACAACAGAGCAAAAACACATGAGCCCCATCTTCTTCATCTCCTCTTCATTTGACCAAAATGTCCCTGAATATTTCAGGTTTAAGTTCAATTAATTCTCTCAAATGTCTTCCTCTTGTACAGAGACAGATTCCGTACTATGGTAAATGTAATGGGGGATGCTTTGGCCACAGGCATCATGGCACACATCTGCAGAAAAGACTTCATGAAAGAGGCAGATGAGGTGAGTTTTAATTATGGCTATAGTTCTTTTCTCTACAGAAAGTGATACAACTATGAGACCTGCGCAGTTGTGACACAAACTAAGTTCATCATTAAAAGCGTACTTCAAAACAGCGAGGAATGGTTCTGATTGATTGAGCTGTTACAATTAAAAGTTGTCAATACTGTCAATACTACTTTCTGAAACTATAAAATAACATGACATCATTCTGTTTCTTTAAATGTCAAAACAAATATTTTGTAAGGATGTTTTTGTCTGTAATTACTTTTATATTTACTTAATACATTCTACACTTCTTCACAATATAATACTATATAATAGTTCCTACCTAAAGCCTACCTTCCTGACATTCTTTCATTTTTTTCTTTCACTTCCTAATTCCCTTCCTTCTTTCCTTCCTGTAACCCTATCGGCCCTCAGGTGCCTTTGATCTGTGAGCGCAAACCCATAATGAACATCCCACCTGTGATGAACTGTCACAACAACAATGGCAACTACCAGCCCCCTTCAGGGGTGAAACATGAGCTTATTCCTTCCGACGTGGCACGGCTGATGCAGCTGGAGGAGGGCGTCCGGCCGCCTTTGCAGAGGAAGAAGCCACCGATTCCTCCAAGGCACCTGAAAAAGATCAAAGGACACTGCACTATTGACATGAATGGCCTTGAGACCAACGTATAGCCTCTTGCTGGAGGGTGATTGGTTGTCTGTGTAGATGTTCTAATTACAACCTTGGAGCAAAGGATCCTGTACAAGTGGGAGGACAGCACGGCCAGGCTCATCTTCATCTCTCATGTGTTTGTGGGGGCAAATCTTATTGGTGACCTGATGTCCTGAAAACTAAGAGAAAAGCCTCGTAGCAGTGAAATGCTTTCTGTAAAACTGGACAAGTATCACACTGACAGTGGAAGTTATGACACCAAAAAAGACAACAGTATGATTTTATTGATACAGCTCATCCTTGGTGTGGACCTGCAGCGTGAGCTCGCACCTAAACTCCCAGACTCTGATTACAGGTGTGAGTACTTGCATTGATATACTGATTTCTATTTGATATCTACATTTTATATAAGTTATAATTTTTTTGTTTGTGTGCAACATGTTAATAAGACAAGTGTTTATTCTATTTTATACTACTGCAAGCAGCCAGCTGTTTGTGTCATACAAGAGACAAGACAGAATTACAAGTGTCTGGTTTGAGCTAAATGATCAGGAAGCAAAGTGAAAGCCCTAATTGTTTAATTTTGCCTTAACAAAGCTGGTGGTGCTAGGTTGACGGGATGACAATGAAAAGCGGGCTGAAGAAGATGATCATAAACTTTACCTTTCCTTGTGGTCATGTTATAACTGTAGTACATGAGCAAAATATAGACATGCTTGAACAGCCTTAGGAGCACTTGATCTAATTAAACTTTCCTGGCACTTCCACTGGCTATTCAACATAAACCTAGTGGTCCTTGTTTGTTGGTTGAGTGGATTTTGTTGCTATTATTTGCAATACATCAAACCAGATCTAAACATTCTATATCTACAACACATACATTTACTTACTTACTTCCTCCTGTATTAGTTAATATAACTAACTGAAAGACATTCAGTTAAAGGTTGGGTCTTTTGACAATACTCCTGGATCTACCTACATCATGGGGGCGCCGTTACTCCTAATTTCCACCGGTTGTGGAACGGCTGTGCTGTGGAACGGCTCCGTGCTCTGCCGTCTGTCAATACCCACCAGGTCCGGATTTGTTGCGGAACGGCTGCGGCCATGACTGACAGCTGAAGTCACGAGGACCCACAAGATCTTGCGAATTCACGTAGAATAGAACCACAAAACCAACAACAGTTTGTTTCCATCCAGAGGAGTAGAGGGGAATCAACTCTGTGCTGTGTTTTCAAGGTGTAGTGCAGGGAAATATGATCCGCCGTGAGCACGGTGTATTTTATTTTGAAAATTAACCATATGTTTTATTTTTTCTGTGCTCGACTTCCTGTCCCGCACAAGCTGAATTGTGCTGAACTGCTGTGGAGCTCTCCAGCATCCGGCAAAAATAGAAGCTCTGCGTATCTGCTCCGGAGGGCTGTGGACCGCCGGAGCTGGGACGCAGTTGGAACGCAGCCATTCTGCAGTCAGTGGAAATACACACATTGAAACCTATTGACTCCGCCGCCGTTCCGGACCTGTTCCGGAGCCGTTACGCAACCGGTGGAAATTAGCAGTAACTGTTTATACTCACGCGTGGTGGTCGCGGCACTAGTTGCAGTCTTCCCCTGAACAGAAGTGGCGCTAATGAGGAAAGGCTACCGACTTTGCTATTTGTACGGACTAGAAGAAGAAGAAAAAGGTAAGCAACGGCAGAACTGGCAGCAGCTTTGATTTGATTCGATGACCTACTTCGTCGGATCAAGCCTTTCATTCACCATAAAAGAACTCATCTTAACTCAAAATTCCGGCACGCCACCGAGATCTACGCCATTTTGACGTCACATTGGCGTGCGCCTGCTCGGATGCGGCGACTGTAAAACGGCCTTGAATCTACTCATTTGTCAGTTTATTTATTGTTCATTCTTAGTAATAGACACTCCTTAGTTTGTTCTATAGTAAGCAGATATTAGAAATTTTAGACAGGTATGAATCATCATCGTTGTGTGTCATGTGTACATGGTGTAGCGTGTAGTGTAGCAGTCATAGATTAAATTGCGCCGATTTGTACAAATTGGAAGTACGGCTGAACATTTTTTTATGGAATACAATAATAAAGTTGGTGTACTATTAGTAGGGAGCAATTTCAGACATGGCCTTACCGTCCTCATTATGTGTAAATATACATTCCTAAATTCACCATGTGTTCTGTCTGAGCACAGTTTTGCTTTATGGCCAGTGTGATCACGAGGAATTATTATTGCATGTGAGTATTGTAATTAACACATCCTCATACCTAAACAACAGAATAGGTCAATTGTCAATGATATATATGACCATTTTTGTTTACTGCAGCATTGTGGCCATTTCAAACGTGACCGTAACACATGAGCGCGGTAGAAATTTTAATCATGTGACCTTTCTATTTAACATAATGGTCACAGTTTTAAACACGTGAAATGGAACTAGTTAAGTTTAGGCAACAAAAATACTTGGGGTTAGTAAAACATCAGGGATTGGCTTAAAATTAGTCAGGTAAAACTACTAAAACAAGGATGTAAAGTAACGTCACAGACATTGCTTCACAGACTAAGGTCCGTAAACTTGATTAATTTCAAAACGTGACAGTTGACTAATAAAACCGAACAGTAACCCCAGTCTCCTGTGTTTTTTGGCCTATTCACCACCCCAACTTGCCTCCTTACGTGGAATTTGGCTCTCTAATACTTTGCCATCTTACTTCCTTTGCTCTCGAAATAATTACTACAGCTACGAGATGGTGCCACCCAACAAGAAACCTACCTATGGTCATTTACTGGGTGAGGACGGGCTGTGTATTAAGATAGACGTGAAAAAATCAGAAACCTATATCCTTTAAATCTGAATTTTCACATGTGCAATTTCTTTGTGGTACATTTTACTCTAATAACATAATATAAAGACTTCACTGGGTGCTAACCCAATAATGTAATGATTTCCTGACACCTAAAAAGTTTATAAAATTTGCACTTCGCTGATCAGTAATGTAATATAACCCAATAATGCAATATTTTGACCAAATAATGTAATAAAATATCCTGACTGATATTATAGTACGGTATAGTATTTTACGGTTTGACAGATAATGTAAAAAAAAAAAATGCTTTCTTTCTCGGAAATGTAAAGTGTGCAGTTATACAAAATGTATAATGCTGTTAGTGTCATGTTAGCCTACTGAAATCACATGATTTCATGTTGATACTGATTTCATGTTTGGAAATGTAATCTTTAGGCTTCATGTAGAATTTGAATTTTACAATAGATGACCATTATCAGGCAAAGATGCATTACACTAAAATCCCTATCAATGGGAAATTAACCATACCTATGCTGATTGGTCATTGCACAAGGATCGTCCATTTAACCAGAGTGAATTTTAGATTAGACACCATTAGAAGATGATAAAAGCTGCAGAAGATGGCTAACGTTACACAAGCAATGCAATTCAATCTCCATTAAATATTCTTTTTCATCTGAGCCAACATTGATTACTTGATTTTTTGAACTACTATGACTACCATGAACTACTACGACTACCATTTTCTAGTCACTGTTCCATTATCTTTATTGTGACTATTATTGCCACTGTTCAACACATCCCCAACCGGCACCGTTATCATATTATTGGTCAATTTATTACATTATTGGGTTTTATTATATTTCCAATCAGGTTAAGTGCAAGTTTTATTAAAATTGTATTTATGTATATGATATATTAATATTTCATTACATTTTCAAGGGATTATTATGTTATTGGGTGGTACAAGACTCAAATTCAATGTGGTCAAATACTGTGCACAGTAACAGTCAGAGATTTCAGAGTGGAGCAGGCTGCCAACATTTTTTCTCATGGAAAAATAACCAACGTATCTAAAATGTGTTTTTCCTCTCTACTGGCTTATATTTATTATATTGGACATAGTGTCTGCACTAGCTGCATATTGGAGACAAATAAGAAATGAGCAGTGACACTGCCCTGTGTGGAGAACCTGCTGAAATATTGATCAAATATTCTGGCAAATGTCAGAAAACGCAGTCTTTTTGAGCCTTTTTAAATAATTTATTGCTGTGTTTAATGACTGTATATGGGACAATACTATACTGCTGTATATGAAAGTGGCACCGCATTCATAGCAATATAGTGATAGGTTGAGTACTTTCAATGTCATGTAAAAATATTTACAAGGGTGTACTTCCCTGACGCCATCATCTTGCCACCGTGGGTCAGAACAGCTTCATCAGCGGTAACCAGCGTATGAGCACGAAGGGAGGTTTCAGCCAGATGTACGTTACCTTCCGCTTTCTTTGTGTTCTGCTCCTTAGATCTCTGCAGGGAAAATCGAGACAGCTAGCTAGACTATATGTCGAATCTGAGTTTTCTGTTGCACAACTAAAACAACCTTTGAACGAACACGTTCCACTCAAACAAGTTCCATCCTGAGGCTATTTTGCAGAGGCACCGTAGCTCCGTCTGGTGCTTAGCGCCGCCCAAGACCATTGTCATTGGTTTAAAGAAATACCAATAAACCAGAGCATGTATTTCTCCCATCCTGGAATGCTGTGTGGACTCGCCAGACCCTCCTCCGCAGCGCTGTGGGGTGGTCTGACAATGCAAGACTACAAAAGGAGTGACTCACGTGCACTACCCAGCTACTAAAACAAAGAACAGAGAAGCTTGGATTACAACATAAAGAGGGAGGATGACTTAATTAGCTTAGGACGTCATTAATCCACTATGTTTTTACATAGCAAATAGTTGTTTGCTGCTATAATAATATTCTGAATGTCACATTTAGCACATTTAAGGATTGTTGAACTTTAAAGCTTTTCAGATGTGAGGTTTTGTTTTTTTGTCATTTCTTCTTTTCTGTATCATTACAAATGGAATGAGATTTTTGGATTGTTGATCCGACAAAATTGACAAAAAAATGTTTGTGGTTCTGCAACATTTACATGAAAAAAATTCAATTTGACTTCTGTGAATGTATTTTTTTAAAATAAAGCACAAAAACACAATTAGAAGACATATTAATCATGTAAACAGTTCAAAAAAATATTTTAAGCTCAGATATAAAGAGATGCTATACTAACCAGCCCAAAAATTTAACTAAAGTAACTTTATCTGGTATCCTGCACCAGAAATATGTAACTCTGCCACTCAGCACCATACAATAATGGGCCTGGAAAATGACATTCACAGGTTCATTCCCTTTTAAAAGCTTAGTCTTTCCTTGACACAATACAGTCCAATGTCATTAAGCATGACTTATGTTTCCTGTTCCTCCTCCATCTCTTCTCTTTTAAAGGGGAGGTCAGTGTTTCCTGTGCCGATGTCCAGCACCTGCAAGTTGGACAGGTGTGCTAAAGAGCTCTCGTCCACAGAGCCCACAGACAGGCGGTTAAACCTGAAAAAGGAAAAAAAAAGAAGCAGGTGTGAAGTGTTTATCCTCACTTGACAGTTGATGAAAATAGGAATTTGTTATGAAACAATCAAATCACGAATGTTCTGTGTTTCGTATCCTGTCATCTACTAGGCTTGACCTCTGTGAGTTGATTCTGAAGGCAGTTACGAGCTTGGAGATAAAAGTGACACGAAGCAGGGTTCAGTTCACGATGTTTAAAAGGTTTAATGAGAAACACAAGGATATTTACATTTTCTAACAATCGCTCCAGTCACTTAAATTATGTTAGAGTAAAAAGATAAAAAAATGGCTCCATAGGAAAGCAGGATTGGTTAAAGGTTCACGCAGATACATTTCCATAAGCAAACTGTTTATGATACAAATGTATAATACCAATTAAAACAGACGATAGAGGCTTTGTTCAGAGTTTTCGCAGAATGGAATGTAGTCACAACAGCATGTAATGACCTTTCAGAGGCTAAAAGCAAAAATCTAGGGGTTATTAACAGATGTGTACCCACTCTGTCGCTCTCTGGGACATGTTTTCATGCTAATTGAATGTGTTTGTAGCTTGAAAGATGCTAGCGCAGACCGCTGATTAGCTTACAACGCTAGTATTTGGGGCACAGGGAAAGTAAAAACAAATCGCTATTTTTATCACTAAAAAAGGCTCAAAATATCAATAATATAAGTGTACAGACAGTTTATTGAACGAGGAGCTGCGGGAGCTCCTTGAAAGGGCTACGAGAGAGAGAGAGAGCTACCGGTAGTCAATGCCGCAACACAGCCTCGTACTTCGGGAAACTGGTGGTGTACCTGCGGACATTGTGAAGCTATGGCCACCGAACAGGAGTGTCTGTGTTGCACGGAGTGGGACCTGTTGCATCGCGACACCCATGTTTTGTACAGTCTGAAGATTTCCCCTCTCTGATAAACAGGGCTTTTTTCAATGTCCCGAAAATAAACTGGGGACGGCGACCCAGACCGGAGGGACCAGATGGACAGTTATCCACTGAGTAAGTACATTAGACAAGTTTTGCAGAGTGCGATTATTTCAGATATATTGCGCAAATTGCTTTTATATGACATATGTAGCAATTGTAAGTTGCTTTGGATAAAAGCGTCAGCTAAATGACATGTAATTAGGGCTGTCAGCATTAACTATATGCGATTAAGGGCCGAGCATGATGCGTTAATTTTTTTTTAATCACATGCCGCCATTTATTTTCACTTCATTCGGCTTAACAGGCTACTATTTTGCCGTACTTCCTCGTAACACATCCTGCTGCTGCAGGAATAGCAATGTGGATTTCGGTGAATCATTCTGGTGTCACTGATATGTCTGCACTTCTCTCTGATGCTCTGAAACAGACCTTACAGGCAAGAGAAACATCGCTGCACGTGATGCTAGTTAACACTATACTCGACAGCAGCTAATGTTAGCCTACCGCTAGCTAGTAGCTGTATTAAACACGGTTACAATGCTGACAGCTAACGCTAAACGGTGTAAAGTTTGTCTGTATTTCACTGTAGAGGATTCCGACACCAGGATGTAACAATCTGCAGCTGCTGTTGTCGGAAAAACACAGACTGTAATTTACAGCCTCATGGTGCATTCAAAGTTGTTGTTAAATGCCCTTTTCCCATCTGGTGGTTGTTTTTGTAATTCAACAGCTATTTACTAGTGAAATAAGTTATTGTTATAGTGATTACATTATTATTAAACATTTAATTTTGACGATATGGCCTTAGCAATAAACAAGCCATTCTTTAATGTGGCCAACTGTTTAGTACCCTTCTTTTTTTTTAACTTTCTTAAAAAGTATCTGTTCAGGCACCGTTAAGGCACCGGTACCGTTTTAAAAGTACCGCTTTAGCACCGGTATCCAGACCAAACAATACCCAACCCTAATATTGACTCTAGATTAAAATGTGTGACTAGATTAAATATATAATAAACACATACAAATCTTAAAATCAAGTTCATAAAGTCATTTTCTTTGCATTAATTTGATTCCCAATCAAGATACACTGGTAATAATTGCTTTCCATTGTTAATATGTACTTAAAAACAGTTCTGAAATGCAAAATAATAGAATTTTAATCATGTGATAAAACATGCGATTAATCGCGATTAAGAAAATGTAATCGTTTGACAGCCCTAAATGTAATGTAATGTTAATGCATCAAAAACAGTCTGCATGATATTTGGCTCTAAACATAAATTAGCACATAGGCTTAAACTGAATCTTGAAGTTGCAGATCAATCTATAAAACAAGTAAATAAAGTTAAGCTTCTAGGACTGAGGCTTGATAGTGCATTGTCGTGGTCTGATCACATTGACTATATGGTTTCTAAGATGGGCAGAGCAGTTGCCACCACAAGGAAATGCTCACTATTTCTACCCTGTTTTTTGCTAAGGCAAATTGTTTGCTCTTTAGTTCTCTGCCACTTGGATTATTGCTCAATAATCTGGTCATCTGTTCAAAAACCCTACTTAGAAAACTTCAAGTAGCACAAAACAATGCAGTTAGACTTGTTCTGATGTGCAATTCTAGGTCCAATGTTGTTAAAATGCATGAACGTTTTAAATGGCTGAGTGTTGAAAAAAGACTATTAGCCAATGTGCTTACTTTATTCAAACTCAGACACCATCATTTCTTTTTGATAACATAACTTACAGTTTAGATATCCACACTTATTTAACAAGAGGAGCCAGTGGGGGTAGATGATTCCACCTTTACCAAAATCCAATAACCTGAAAAAAACTTTCATTTACAGAGCAAGTTCTTTGTGGAATCATATCCCATTGTTTTATCACAGGAAAGGTACATTTTAAAAAGAAATTACCTTCACTTAAATTATTTATCATGAGGTTTCTTATTGTGTGGTTAAAATATTTGATTTTCTTCTTTGTCTATGTGAGCTACCTTAATGTTAGCCATGTAATATACTGTAATATATTGTGTTTTTTGTTATTTAGTATATATATATATATATATATATATATATATATATATATATATATATATATATAGTTATATATTAAATGTTTTAATATTGAGATACTGATTAAATGTTGTTTTGGACCCCAGGAAGACTAGCTGGTCGGCATCAGCTAATGGGGATCCTTATAATAAATACAAAAAAATACTCCGGTCAGCCTGCAAAGCGCTCAGCTGACCAGGGAGACAACAAACCGGTGAAATGAACAGATAGCCACCAAGGTTTAGCAATCCATCAATGTGACACCCCCAGCACACACTCACAAAGGAGGGACTGGCTGCCACATTCAGCAAATTAGATTCAATCAATAAATGAAGGTGGCCCGAGATGACCACGTGACTGCTGTACATATAGCAGCATGGGAGGCTTGCCACCAATAAGCCCACAAGGTAGCAACGCCAAGGGTTGAGTGCCCCTGTACCCAGGATGGGACAAGCACACCCGAAAATGTATACGCCTGTTCAATAGCGTCAACAACCCAGTGGGACAGCCATGGCTTTGACAAAGGTATGCCCAGACGACCAGAAGCAGAATTAACCACTGGATAGTCTTCCTGAGGGCCCATGTGCACTTGATGTATTCCGTCAGGGCCCTGACCGGGTAAAATGTGGACCGGATCCACTCTACAATCCAAGCCTCTTCAGGAGAGGAGAGTGAGTGGAACCCTGATGAAACCTCTCTCAGGAATGCTGGATCGGGATAAAGGATAAACCGGAACTTTCTTCCTGTTAGCTCCTGCCTCTGCTTGTATATTTCTGCTGATAATCTTACTTTTCCTCTGAGAGAAACTATGAGCAGCAGCTTTTGGATACTTATAAGTCACTGGACTATACATTTTGTGTAGACATAGTAGGCTATTGCCTTATTTCAAAAAATTTCTGCGTGAGCGTGGCCTACCAGTAGCTCAAGCCTGTCCTAAAGTGACAGTAGCTAAAGCTAATTAGCAGAAATATGCCTCCCTTCTCCATGGAGGACTACCACAAACTCCTTCAGAAGATTGCAGTTCTGGAAACCAAAATTTGCCGGTTAGAAGTAAATGTGGAAGTGAACGGATCATGTGGAAATGACACCACTTTACCATTGACCCAAAACAATGGACAAAAGCATGCCAACACACGGCTAAATAGCACCAGCAAGACTACGGACAAACAGGAGGGCTGTGAAATGGGTAATAAATCAAAAAGTGATAGTCCTCCCTGGAACTCTTTTAGTGCAAAGCCTAAGAGTAAATTATTTTCCTGGGAAGGCCGACTAACAGGCAGGGTACGGCGCCCTGAGATTTGTGATATGAACGGCTGGCCTGCATTACCATCCAGGCAGAGCGCATCTTCAACCCCTGTACTCAGTAGAACACAGCCGTGGACAGCTGCAAAAGGGAGAATTAGCAACAAAATGCCTCCCCAATAACTGAGTGTGCAGGTGGAGAACAGATTTGCTCCTCTGCTGCAGGACCCTGGACATGACCTGGATTGCGTCTCATCGTCACACAACAGGGTAAGGACTGAGAGCAATTAAAAAAGTAAAAAGCTACAGGGAAAGCTAACGACTGGGCACCAAACTCTGATTGTTGGTGACTCTGCTGTAAAAGACATAAAAAGCGTAAAAACACCAAAATACTCTGTTTTCGCAAAGACATGGTGTCTGACTTAGCCCAAAGAATCCCGGACATCGTGGCAGCACACCCAACTGTGAAAAACATTACACTGCATATAGGGTCACATGATGTTGTAAAGCAAGAGTCTGAAGTGCTGAATCGTGACTTTATGAATCTGCTGAACACAGTTAGCTCCCTAACCGCGAAGGTGTTTATCAGTGGCCCTATACCGCCAGTCAGAAGAGGAGCTGAGAGATTCAGCAGACTGTTGGCACTGAACAGATGGCTTTCAGCTGCATGTACCGTCCACTCTCTGCGGTTCATTGACAATTTTAACATTTTCTGGGACCGCAGACACCTTTTTAAAGTAGATGGACTTTTCCTTAACAAGCCAGGAGTAAAGCTGTTCACCTCTAGCCTACTTTACTTTCTGCACCACACATCTACTCCCTCGGCCAAGGACACGAGACAAGATAAATCAACACAAACAAAACAAGAGGAAGACACAACAGTGCGGCAGTGATCCACCTCAGCCCCCACCTAAGCAAAGATTTCACCGTGGAGGACCACAGAGCGGAGACGAGAAATCTCAACGCCCCTTTTCACCCATCCAACACTCCTCAAACCCCCTTACCAACACCGAGGTCTTTGAGGTTCCATCGCTCTCCCCATCCACCTTTTCCCCTGTTTCCCCCTGCCACATGTTGGGGTTCACTAACCGGATGGAGCAGCTGGTAGATGCTGGAATCAAGTTTGCCTCACTACCTTCTCCCATCATTCGCCCCAAGCATCAAACTGACCCTGCTTTGACTGAACCACCAAAAGTAAAACGCCAGGCACCTCTGCCCCTCAAGGACGGCAGCTAACTCCTTCTCCCCAGACTGATAAGTATGCTTGTGTACAAAATGAAACAAGCTTTAACTAATATGTGCCGCGTCCAGGCTGCATGCCTAGTGGCACTCATGACTCTTTCCAGGACAAGCCTGGGCCCTGTGTATTCAATTCTTCGTCAATCAATGTTGTGATAGGTAATAGAAAAATAATGGTGAATCCGCTAAGTAAGCACTTAACTGCCAACTTAGCAAATTTAGCATCCATTCCTCGTCAGCCACAGCCTGTCCCAAAAAACAAGACAGAAAATTATTTTAACACACTAACATTAGCCTTACTAAATGTCAGGTCTTTGGCAGGTAAATCATTTTTAATCAATGATTTTATTATTAAGCACAATCTTGACCTCATGTTTTTAACTGAAACCTGGTTAGACCATAATAACAGTGATGCTGTTCTTATAGAGTCAGCTCCCCCTAGCTTACATTTTATGAGTGAGAATAGACCGAATAAGAAAGGAGGTGGAGTCGCCATTTTGTTTAACGACTTGTTCCAATGTACTCAAAAATCTTATGGAAACTTTGCTTCTTTTGAATATGTGGCTCTTCAGTTAAGGTCCCCCTCTCGACCTATATTTATAATTATCTACAGGCCACCTAAATACTGTGCATCCTTCTTTGACGACTTTAGTGAACTGCTGTCTATAATCTGTATTAACTTTGACTGTGTAGTTATTGCTGGTGATTTCAACATTCATGTTGACAACCCAGGATAGAGGGACAAAAGAACTGTGTTGCATTTTTGAGAACTATGGACTGACTCAGCATGTGACGGAGCCCACACCTAACAAGGGGCACACTCTGGACTTGATTATCTCGAAGGGTTTGAACATTTCCAAGGTTGTGGTGACTGATGCTGCTCTCTCTGATCATTCCTGTGTTTTCTTTAATGGAACTATCTCTGTGCACAAAAGTGTCCAAACAAAGTTAATAAGAAAACGGTATATCACTGACAACACCAGTGAAACATTCATTCAGCTTTTCTCGTCCACACCCACCCTCTCAGGGGTCTCAGTCACTGAGCTTGTAGACAATTTAAATTGTAAAAAATTACAAATGTTATTGATGCCATTGCTCCCATTAAGGTAAAAACTGTCTCTAATAAGAAAAAATCTCCATGGAGAAATGCCATACTGGTAAGAACAGAAAAAAAGAGAGTGTCGAAAAGCAGAACGCAGGTGGCGAAAAACTAATCTCCAGGTCCACTACAACACCTATAAAGAGAGACTTCGCATTTATAAGTTGGAACTGAAGAATGCAAGGCGGTCCTTCTTCTCGGACATTATTGCCAAAAACAATAATAATTCACCTGCTTTGTTTGCTACTGTCGATAGATTAACAAACAGGTACTCCAGTACCAGTAGCATCTGAACTTTTATCCACCAAGGCCTGAATTTGGCACCTTCTTCAAAGACAAAATTCAGAAAATTAGACAAACAGTCAGTGCTTCCATATCGAGTACAGGGTATGTGTTGTCACAGTTTCCAGGCAAAACAAATTCCCTATATGACCCAATTTCATATGATTAACCATAAAAACCTGGAGAACATTATACAACATCTGAAAACCTCGTCCTGTTGCCTTGCTATTCTACCAAAGGGCCTTTTCAAAGATGTTTTGAATTGTTTTTGAATTGTTTGGCTACAGATCTTCTACAGTCTCTTCTCTCACGTATCTTCCCACAGGCCCTGAAAATTGCAGTCATTAAGCCACTCTTTAGAAAGAACAATCTAGACACGTCACCAATGAGCAACTATAGGCCGATATCAAACCTTCCATTTTTAAGTAAAATCATTGAAAAAACGGTTTCTCAACAACTCAACCTTTTCTTGTTACTAAACAACAGTTTTGATGCCTTCCAGTCGGGTTTTCAACCACACCACAGCACTGAGACAGCTCTTGTTAACGTCTTTAATGACATCCACTTAAACACAGATAGTGGTAAAATTTCAGTCTTAGTATTACTTGATCTCAGTCCTGCATTTGATACGGTCGACCATGACATATTACTAGACCGATTGGAAAAGTGGGTTGGCATTTCTAAAGAATAGGGACTACTTTGTGTCTATAGGTAATTATACATCTGAGCATACAAATATGACATGCAGACTTCCCCAAGGCTCCGTTCTGGGGCCTCTCCTGTTTAACATCTACATGCTTCCACTGGCTCAAATTATAGAAAACAATAAAATAAGTTACCATAGTTATGCGGATGACACACAAATTTATATAACCTTATCGCCAGGGGACTATAGTCCAATACAACAACTGACTAAGTGCATTGAACAAATTAACGACTGGATGTGCCAGAATTTTCTTAAATTAAATGACGAAAAAAACTGGTTGTTTTTGGAGCAAAAGTGGAAGGGGGAAAAGTCAGCACTCAGCTTCAAACGACAGTGTTAAAAGCAACAGACAAAGCCAGAAATCTTGGTGTAGTCATGGACTCAGACCTGAATTTTAACAGCCACATTAAGACAATTACAAAGACAGCCTATTACCACCTTAAAAATATATCAAGGGTTAAAGGACTTATGTCTCAGCAGGATTTGGAAAAACTTGTCCATGCTTTTATCTTCAGTAGACTTGACTACTGTAACAGTGTCTTTACAGGTCTCCCTAAAAAATCAATCAGACAGCTGCAGCTGATTCAGAACGCTGCTGCTCGAGTCCTCACTAAGACCAAGAAAGTGGCTCACATCACTCCACTACTGAAGTCTCTACACTGGCTTCCAGTGCCTCAAAGAATTGATTTCAAAATACTTTTGCTGGTTTATAAATCACTCAGCGGTTTAGGGCCAAAATACATCTCTGATCTGCTGCTACACTATGACCCACCCAGACCTCTCAGGTCGTCTGGGACAGGTCTACTTGTTGTCCCCAGAGTCAGAACTAAACAGGGGGAAGCAGCATTCAGTTTCTACGCTCCACATATCTGGAACAAACTCCCAGAAAACTGCAGGTCCGCAGCAACTCTCAGTTCTTTAAATCAAAGCTAAAGACCTATTTTTTTGATGGTACCTTTCTTTAAATAACTGTTTTTGTTATATTGAAGTTGCATTGACGACACTGTATGACGTTCTATGACTGCTCTTTAATGTTTAATTTCTTATACTGCACTGCAACTTTTATTCACGTTCTATTTATTCAACCCCTGTACTCAGGACACAGCCGTGGACAGCTGCAAAAGGGAGAATTAGCAACAAAATGCCTCACCAACAACTGAGTGTACAGGTGGAGAACAGATTTGCTCCTCTGCTGCAGGACCCTGGACATGACCTGGATTGCGTCTCATCGTCACACAGCAGGGTAAGGACTGAGAGCAATTCAGACCTCTGAGGTCGTCTGGGACAGGTCTACTTGTTGTCCCCAGAGTCAGAACTAAACAGGGGGAAGCAGCATTCAGTTTTTACGCTCCACATATCTGGAACAAACTCCCAGAAAACTGCAAGCAACTCTCAGTTATTTTAAATCAAAGCTAAAGACCTATCTTTTTGATGTTGCCTTTCTTTAAATAACTGTTTATTTGTTATACTAAAGTTGCATTGATGACACTGTATGACGTTCTATGACTGCTTCTTATACTGCACTGCAACTTTTATTCACATATTTGATCTCTCAGTTCTTTAATTTCTTATACTGCACTGTCAATTTTATTCTTGACTTTTATCTAGTGGTATTTTTGAACAGATAACAGACATATTTCTGAGAATTTCTCCAACGCGGGTGTGACATAGATTAGAACTCAAAAAACACGGGTGTGACAATAGATTATCCATACAAGGACCACGTCTGTGAACTGGTCAGATTTAGTCTGTGAACTAGATCAATAAGAAAGATGTCTGTGAACTTGTCAGATATTATTGTGAACTTATCAAGAGACAGACTGTGAACTGTCCCGGATTTAGCAAGGTTTACCGAGATTAAACTAAGCTTTGTAGCGACGGCTACATCGTAGTGAAAAGTAGAACTACTGCAATCTTGTTATGGGTAACAAAAACACCAAGTCACCTGAGCCAAAAGGACCTGTGGTCAGAGAAATGATTACCTCTCCAACACGGTTATGACAAAAGATTATCCATACAAGGACCACGTCTGTGAACTGGTCAGATTTAGTCTGTGAACTAGGTCAATAAGAAAGACGTCTGTGAACTTGTCAGATATTATTGTGAACTTATCAAGAGACAGACTGTGAACTGTCCCGGATTTAGCAAGGTTTACCGAGATTAAACTAAGCTTTGTAGCGACGGCTACATCATAGTGAAAGTAACACCAAGTAACCGGAGCCAAAAGGACCTGTGGTCAGAGAAATGTTTCTTTTTCTTTATTTCTTTTTTTTTTTTATCATTTTTTCCTGCATTTTGATGTTTTAATTCGCTTTGTTTTTTTTATCGTTTTCTAACTGTTCTTTAATGTTTTATGTAAAGCACTTTGAATTGCCCTGTTGCTGAAATGTGCTATACAAATAAAGCTGCCTTGCCTTGCCTCCATTCTGCAAGAGCCTGCACCCTTAACTATTTTTGAACAGGCAGGCCATGGAGCTTGCCTACTCTTCAGGCAAAAGGTATGCTAGAGTAACCCAGTCTGAAGGGAGAGCCAATTCAGATCAGGAAGGATGCAGAGGTGCTCCAAGGACCATGGTCCAACCCAAAGAGAGACTAAAGGACTGGACTTATGACCACCAGCCTTAGGAAGCCTCTGAGAAACCAGGAAATCAGGGAGCAGTCATGCTCATGCAGTGTGGAAGCACAAACACACACTGCCTAGACCACTGCTAAAATTCCTTGCAGGATTGCAACGACTTTCTCCAGCTGGGTCAGCAGAAATGACAGGAGGCCACGCTGCTGTCGCAGAGTAGGCAACCACATGGTGAACTTACAGATGTAGCAAGCACCCTCCCAACTGCAAGCCCAAAGCTACAATCAGGGGCCAGGCACCAGCCTGCACCCTGCCAGGAATGGGCGGAACCTGTTCCCACACAGCAAGACCCTCTGGGGCAGGGGCCCCCAAGTCTCCCTTTGCAAGAGGGGAGGTATAGCCTAAAACCACATCATGGGGGGCCAAAGAGGAGCCACTAGATGTAGTCACACTCCGTCAGCCATGAATTCTCAGAAGAGGCTGCAGGAGAGCGGAAGAAGGAGAGGCGGAAGGAGGAGAGGAGATGTGTAAAGCAGACCCTGAGGCCATAGGTGGCAGCATAGGCCCGCAGGAATCAAACCTGGGCCGCTGTGGCAGGGACTGAGCTTTAGTACACAGGGTGCACGCTCAAACAGGTGACCCACCAGGACACCTTTCTTTACTTTCATGCCAGAGTGTCCCAACCCAGCGGCAGACTGACATTCGTAGGGAGAAGAAGAGTAGACACTGTCTGTCCTCTTGTCCCTAGCTGAAGCAACACCCAAGGGTGGAGCCTCCACTCCCATGGGTGATGTCTTCCACACAACACGATGTCTACTGCTGAGTTAGCAGCACGGCATATGCACCGCTATGACCGAGTAGAAGAGCGGATGTGCCCGCAGCTACAGCCTGGTTGCCAGTTTTCACATTGGCTGCCACCACTGTGTTGTCGATCCTGACAAATACGATGACCTCTCAGTTCAGGGCAAGATCTGGCGGTGGTGAACAGATCTAGCTCCAGGGCAGAGATATGCTGAGTCACCTAAAGGCTATACCAATGGCCGCTGACCCCGCGGCCTTTGTGGACACCACCCCAACCTGCCTGGGGCACATCTGTGGAGACCAGCTGGTGGTAAACCACTGGTCGCAGCGCACTTCTTTGCTATGCTTCAAAGTCAGCCACCAGCAGAAGGCTCCGTGCCTCTATGAGACCAACCATAGTCCGGTGCACAGGTCTCAAGTAGAGGAGGGTGAGGGGAACTATCTGGATGTCCTCAATCCCATGAGGTGATTGCTGTCAACATTTTGCGTCCCAGGGGGTGAAGGTTGCTTGCTTGAGCCCCTTGAGATCCAGAATAGGACTACATCCGCTGGCCCGCTTGGGGACCAAAAAATAGCCCAGCCTGCAGATCCCCAGACTCCACCCCCTGTATGGCTGCTCTTAGCCAAGGAGGTGGACATCCCTGTCCGCATAACCGATACAGGATGAGGATTGTCAACAGCTTAATGAAAAGGTGGGGGACCTCGTCACAGGAGATCATTCATCACGCAGCTTATTATGTGGTTCATTGCGCAGCATAATACTAGGCTATTGTGCAAGTCATTACACAGCTTATTGCGCATATTTATTGTGCGGCTTAATGTGCAGATATTATGCAGGTTCCTACGAGCCTAATGTGCGGGTCACTACGCAGGTCACTGCGCAACTTACTGCGCCCTAGCACAGCTTTAAGTCAGGGCCTGAGGACTCCTGGTCTCATGCCACAACCTTGAGTGTTGACCGAGGTTCAGAGAGCCACACCCCTTTACAGCCCCTGGCATGCCTGAAAAGGCCACTGTGCAAAAATCTCCCGTGCACAGCGGCAGTCACCTGCACCCTCCAAAGAGGCAGGCGTGGCTTAAGCAGAGGTCCCTGCTTACCCCCTTTCACAATAGGGCTCACTGAGCTGAGGAAGAAATAGAGGAAGGAGGGCTGTATACATTGGAGGGAGCGGCCCACAAGCAACCTGCTCCCTAGGATCTAGACCACTTGTGAGTGGCTGGCGGTGAGACACACAAGGTTTGTGATATGAATGTAAGCAGTGTGACAGATAACGTTGTGCTCACACAACTAGTGGAACCTCATGCCTGTTATCTTAAACAGTGATGGGAGCTATGCTACAGGTTTCTCAACTTCACTTTGTTTCACTTCGCTTTCATGTCGGGCAAATGTAATGTACGGTTTTGCCAACGGCCAGCTTCACCGGACTTATTTTTTCATGCTGCGCGTGAACTGACTAGGCCAGCAATACACTCCAGGAAGGAAAGCAGGAAAGTGTCTGTTTTGTCTGTCAGACGACTTTACGCCTGCTCAGCACGAGACCCCACACGGTGCGTCAGCTCACGAGGACGCAAGCAATACGCCAGTAAAGGGAGACACACGGGAGGACAAGCAGCCGCTGCAAACGGACTCCCGGAGGCAGTCAAAACTGTTGTCATGTAGGTTACTTTGTTTGCAACACGGGAACAACAATCCATGGAGGCTCCTAGCTTAACAGGTAAGCAGATTCACTGTTGCAAACCACACTTTCTGTTTTTCTCTATGAGATTGTCTGCACACACGTAACCATACTCCTCAGGTGGAGATTAAACAATCAGTGATTCCATGCCAGCACAGATGCTTTGTAGGAAGTCCTCCTTCCACTTAACATGAAAAGCATTCCAGCAAATCTGAATTGGCTCAGGCGAAAGGCTCAAAGCTGTGTGGGGAGTTTGAGGGAGAAAAAGAAAAATGTGGCAACCGTTGATATGAACAACTCGGTAAGCACAACAGCCTTGAAGGGAAGGGCTTGTAAACCTGAGCCATAAAGCAGATAAGTTGAGGTCAGACTGACAATCAAACAGAACATTGATATTATACTAAAACTATCAATTGTACTATCAAAAGTACATTTTTGGTGTTAACAGTAGGGTTGGCTACCGTTTGGATTTTTACGATTCCAAAGCCGAACCGGTACGTTTAAAACAATTCCGATTCCTAACCGATTCCTAAACCGATTCTTGAAAAACTAAAAAAATGACATCAAAGAAAGGCTCTTTTATGGAGTTTTTCTTTTACTTGAAAATTATTTAAATTTAACAATATATTAATGTTTTAAATTACTTAATAAGTAAACGTAAGTCACCTAACACATAACTACAATAATTTAAAATAACAGTTACACTATTAACAAGTAACAAAATAAATATTGAGTTGGTATGCCAACCAGCTTCAAACTTTTTCTTTTGTAGAAAAATATTTGCCTTTTCTGGCAAGATAAGACACCTCTCCTGACGTATGGCATGTCCTGCACAGGAGAAAACTCTCTTAGATGGTGTCCAAGAGGCCTGTACACACAGGTATGAGTTTGAAAGGGCAGACTATTTGGGGAGGCTGCCCCGCTTCCCCCAGCACCAGGCTACAGGGTCGGCAGAGCAAGTGTAATATGTTTACTAGCAATCACATGCAATGAATGGTTAATATGCTTTTATGTCTGTTTTGGTGAGCCCAGAGGGAAAATATGGCATTTTAAAAGTAGCCTACATTTACGATAGCTAGCTAAAGGTAGACTACAGAGAAAGTGTGATATTTTTACATCCGTTTCGGAGTGTGTACAAAAAGCCACCTATCAGCAGTGATTGCATGTCGGAGAATAGCGCGGACACGAGCTTCACACCACGAGCGGGCACGTGCCAAAAGGGAGAAAGAAAAAAAGAGTCTGCCACTGTCCGGAGCGACAGAGGGAAAATATTTCAGTCAGAACCAAAATGAGGAACCGAAATTTGCGTTCTAATCTGTTCCTTATACTATTGTTTGCGTAGGAACCGGTTCCATGGTGGAACCGGGATTCAGTACCCAACCCTAGTTAACAGTAAGGTTTAATGTTATATCAGGTTTGTACTTACTTGCAATATTACAAAACTTTTAATGAATAGTTTGAAATTTTATTATTAAGTTATTTTATTCACTTTCTTGGCAAGAGACAACAAAATTGATATCACTATCTGTTGATACCACTGTCTGGTAATTATGAAGATACCGACAGCAGCAGGCTATATAAGGAAGTCAATGCACTTGGCCAAGAAATAGTCTGGCACATAGCCCTCATAAAACCACAAAGTGTCATTTTTACATGTCAGTTTTTGTATGGATTAAACAAACAACGTTGCCAGGTCATTTTTCATTGGGTGATGCTATTTGCACCCCTGGTACAATTAGCAGTGTATGCTATTCGTACCCTGGTGCAATTAGAAATTAATGCTATTTGTACCCCACCGGTGCACACAGCAATGTGTTCTATTAATACCATTTTGTACCAGACGGGTTTGCTATACTGTGCATTTACAGTACCTTTACAGTACCTTGGCATATATTTACACACGGTTATCCATACTACTCAGGTATTACACCTTTTTGGAATATTATATATATATATATATATATATATATATATATATATATATATATATATACAGTGCCTTGCGAAAGTATTCGGCCCCCTTGAACTTTTTGACCTTTTGCCACATTTCAGGCTTCAAACATAAATATATAAAACTGTAATTGTTTGTGAAGAATCAACAACAAGTGGGACACAATCATAAAGTGGAACGAAATTTATTGGATATTTCAAACTTTTTTAACAGATAAAAAACTGAAAAATTGGGCGTGCAAAATTATTCAGCCCCTTTACTTTCAGTGCAGCAAACTCTCTCCAGAAGTTCAGTGAGGATTTCTGAATGATCCAATGTTGACCTAAATGACTAATGATGAAAAATAGAATCCACCTGTGTGTAATCAAGTCTCCGTATAAATGCACCTGCTCTGTGATAGTCTCAGAGGTCCGTTTAAAGAGCAGAGAGCATCATGAAGAACAAGGAACACACCAGGCAGGTCCGAGATACTGTTGTGGAGAAGTTTAAAGCCGGATTTGGATACAAAAAGATTTCCCAAGCTTTAAACATCCCAAGGAGCACTGTGCAAGCGATAATATTGAAATGGAAGGACTATCAGACCACTGCAAATCTACAAGACCCGGCTGTCCCTCTAAACTTTCAGCTCATACAAGGAGAAGACTGATCAGAGATGCAGCCAAGATGCCCATGATCACTCTGGATGAACTGCAGAGATCTACAGCTGAGGTGGGAGACTCTGTTCATAGGACAACAATCAGTCGTATACTGCACAAATCTGGCCTTTATGGAAGAGTGGCAAGAAGAAAGCCATTTCTTAAAGATATCCATAAAAAGTGTCGTTTAAAGTTTGCCACAAGCCACCTGGGAGACACACCAAACATGTGGAAGAAGGTGCTCTGGCCAAAATCGAATGCAATGCGAACAATGCAAAACGTTATGTTTGGCGTAAAAGCAACACAGCTCATCACCCTGAACACACCATCCCCACTGTCAAACATGGTGGTGGCAGCATCATTGTTTGGGCCTGCTTTTCTTCAGCAGGGACAGGGAAGATGGTTAAAATTGATGGGAAGATGGATGGAGCCAAATACAGGACCATTCTGGAAGAAAAATTGATGGAGTCTGCAAAAGACCTGAGACTGGGACGGAGATTTGTCTTCCAACAAGACAATGATCCAAAACATAAAGCAAAATCTACAATGGAATGGTTCACAAATAAACATATCCAGGTGTTAGAATGGCCAAGTCAAAGTCCAGACCTGTATCCAATCGAGAATCTGTGGAAAGAACTGAAAACTGCTGTTAACAAACGCTCTCCATCCAACCTCACTGAGCTCGAGCTGTTTTACAAGGAGGAATGGGCAAAAATTTCAGTCTCTCGATGTGCAAAACTGATAGAGACATACCCCAAGCGACTTACAGCTGTAATCGCAGCAAAAGGTGGCGCTACAAAGTATTAACTTAAGGGGGCTGAATAATTTTGCACGCCCAATTTTTCCGTTTTTTATCTTTTAAAACAGAAATATCCAATAAATTTCGTTCCACTTCATGATTGTGTCCCACTTGTTGTTGATTCTTCACAAAAACATTACAGTTTTATATCTTTATGTTTGAAGCCTGAAATGCGGCAAAAGGTCGAAAAGTTCAAGGGGGCCGAATACTTTCGCAAGGCACTGTATATATGGAGGGGAAGATTGATGAATATTCATTAGGGAACTCATCACTGATTGGCTCGCCCTGACATTCTTACCCTAACCATAACCAATCCCACTCCTCTTGCCTAAACCTAACCAACCTAACCAGAGCAGGCAACGAGTACAAGCCATTCAGGGATGAGTCCCCTAATGAATATTCATGAGTCTTCCCCTACCACCCTGCAAAAAAAATGTCGCATTCGGGGGCCCTGACTTGCGCAATGGCATGCAAATTATCCAATCCAAAATGAAAAAAAACAAGATCACCTCACTGGGGAACTGAACTCCAGACTCTCAAACTAAAGCTCAGTGTTCTAACCACTCACCTAGCAGTTCTCACAGAATTTTGTCCAACTGTTAACCAGTTGGTGTCTTCAAGCCTCGGTTTCTAGGCAACCATACTGTATACAAAAAATAGGTACTAACTAACAAACTAATGGTTATATGCTTTCACTGAAGACAGAAGGCACAACTGTAGTATCCATTTCCCGCTAGAAATTCAATTGTTATAAACTTTAGAGACAAAACTTTCCTAATACGCCAGAGAGAGTAATAGGGGTATGGTTTGTGTCACTCAAAAATGCAGATTGATTGATGACCGGTAGGTCAAGAGGTCACGAGCTGTCAAAAATGTGATTTATGGTCGACAGGTGTTTCAGCCGCGATTCTTCCGGAACTTTCTAGAAGGGCGGAGACCTGATATTACCAGGGAGGAGACAGGAAGATGCGTATTAATGTCCCGAGACCGGAAATTGCGTATTCAGACGAACCAATGAGCAAGAATTACGTATCTTTACACTATTTGAAGCAGTTAAACGTATAACTGTGGAATGTGGAAAAAGGAATGTTCAAAAAAGGAATGTTCAAAAATGCAAGAGCTTAACAACTGGCTAAGGAAGTAACTCTGAGTGTGAATGGGCCATGTCAATGCAGCTCCTCTTACACCTGTCTAAGGAAGTAACTCTAATGAGCGTGAATGGGCCATGTCAATGCATCTTGGCACACACACAAACAGTCCCTAAAGTTTTTATTTTTCTACCATGTGGTGAAAAAAAAACATGTGTCCCGGGTCGTCACAATGTGAGCCATTTCAGTCACAGAAGGACTTTTAGCCTGGAGCCAGAATGACGCATCCACACAACCTTTCAGGCGAGTTCTATATTATTACCGCTTATTATTATTATTATTGTAGTATATAAGTGTTCTGAAAATGTTCAACTACTATATCTGTTCTTCCTAACAGACTGCATTGATGACTTCAGAGACATTATAATTACAGACGCTGACTATGGTAAGTTTTATCATTTAATGCTTTATTTATGACACTAATAAAATAACTGGATCTATCTTACCTTTTCTTTCACCCAAGACGTGATCGACAACGTTGCCAGAGCATATTATCAAAATCCTGCAGTCTTTAATGGGGATCTTGAAATTGCGGAAATTATTGGGGTCGAAACAGTACCACGACGCAATACCCGGACAATTAGTGTCCCTGTTGTGACGATTGAGACAGAATTCAGACAGCCACTACAGCCTCTGTTGGAAAGAGTTGAAATACCTGACGAAATTCCCCCCACTGCCCAACCCATGACTCCCCTGCAAATGGGTAAGCTATTTTTATTTAACACTATATCTCTTACTGGAGAGGCATACCACGTATGTTTTTTAACTTATTAATGCCTTACAATTTAAAACACAGAGTGAGATTGAGGGAGAGACAATTGTGTGAGGGTGGGTTGGGTGTGTGTAAGGGCGGCGCGGTGAATGGGTGTGAACAAGAGGGGTTAGAGTGATAGAGAGACAGTGGGACTGAGAGAGAGAGAGAGAGAGAAAGAGAGAGAGAGAGAGAGAAAGAGAGAGAGAGAGAGATACTTAGTTTAAAACTTTGTTAACGCTTTTTAAACCAGGATTGTTGAATGGTTTTATAGAAACTACATACCCAGAGAACAGTGCCCCCACCTCCCCTGACATCTCTGAAGACGACGAAGAAGAAGAAGAAGAAGAAGAAGAAGAAGAAGAAGAAGAGGAGGAAGAAGAAGAAGAAGAAGAAGAAGATGTCGGGATTCTGAATGTATTTGATGATAATGCAGGGGAAATTATTCCTTCAAACCATGACTATGTCGAAAGACAGCCGGGACAACCGGAAATAGCAGAGTTACCGGGCCCTGTGCAAACTCAACCTCCGCAGACGGTTTCGACTCCTGAACAACTGTTAGGGGAAGGCCTGGGTAAGTTATTTTATGTTATTTTATATTACACCCCTTGCTGCCGATGCTGGTTTTCTTATTTTTATGGAAAGGGTAGAGTGACACAGAGAGAGAGAGAGAGAGAGAGAGAGATAAGGCCCCTCTGGTTGGGTGATGGGCAGAGAGGGAGAAGTGTGTGTGTGTGTGTGTGTGTGTGTGTGTGTGTGTGTGTGTGTGTGAGAGAGGGGTGCACATGTGTGTGTGTGTGTGTGTGTGTGTGTGTGTGTGTGTGAGGGGTGCACATGTGTGTGTGTGTGTGTGTGTGTATGAGGGGTGCACATGTGTGTGTGTGTGTGTGTGTGTGTGTGTGTGTGTGTGTGTGTGTGTGTGTGTGTGTGAGGGGTGCACATGTGTGTGTGTGTGTGTGTGGGGGGGGGTGTGTGTGTGTGTGTGTGTGTGTGTGTGTGTGTGAAAGAGTAGGGGGAAAACACTTTTTTAAACTAACGTTATACAATGTTATTACAGAAACAGCGCCCTCCGTGAAGAGACCCAAGACTTTGCATAACCCTGTACGATTCAGAGGTAATTTGCTACTGATATTTTTATTTTATTATTCATTTATATATAATTAAATATATTTATTTACAGATGTATTTTCTCTGTTTTATGACAGAACCAGTACAGTTTCGCCGAGACATACGGATGAGACGCAGTAGGGAGAGGACTGAACGAGTCAGAGGTAATTTTTATTCATATATTTTATTATTATTTTCTGATTAAATTTTCTGATTAAACTTTTTTCTTTTTACGACAGAAGCAGTACTGAGGAGCGCTCAAAGAGACCAGAGGGTGAGACGGGAGAGAGACCGTGAAAACAATTTGGACATCGTCAGATTGTTGTTGACCAATTTCCAGACAATTCTTCAGATATGTAAAAAGTTGTAAGGTGTGACTTTTTAATTAAAATGTTTTGTTTTTTTTCTTTTTTCATATTTCATAATTTTTTCACCCACAAATGGATCCTGAGCAACCTTGTATAATACCGCTCGAATTACTAGGGGCTGTCGATGAATTAAATGGCGGACCAATACAGTACATACCATCCGAGCTACTTGCCATTATACAAACGCTAAATACCTCCAACGCAGACCCTACTTTAAATATTGTAAACATCGAGCCAAACACCGAGCCACCACCGCTACCAGAGAGTCAGATTAACTCTCCTGACGTTCAACCTGTAGAAGACGCGCTGCAACATGCGGAAAATCAGAACGAGGACATTTTGCTAAGAAGACGCGATCGCTTTGGCAATTTAGAATTCCGTCAAAACTTTGTCATAACTCCCCTCGGAAATGTGCCCGATCTAGCCCAATTTTATCAAGAGGTTTCAGGGAATTTTGCCGGCTTAGCTGAGAGAGTGAGACCAGAGGTTAGACCTAATGACATCGTACAGGTCGAAATAATAGCTGAAAATGCGCAAGAACATGATATCATTCGAGTCAGTGAGAGGGGTGTCGACTTTCAGACCGTTTTTGAAGGATTACTGGAGAGGTTGATACAGTCTAACCGAAATATTGACGACGCGTCCAATCTAGAATTAGTTATTCAAGTGGTGCGCAACCCTCGAGGAGGTGGTGGTGGTGTTAAGCGCAAAATTAAAAAAACTATCGACGGCGAAATCATTCAAAAGAAAAGAAAACATTTGTATATAACGCACAACCGCAACAACAAACTATGTTTTGCCATCTGCCTGGCTCTGCTTATCAATCCTGAACTCACTGATATACAAGCTTTTGAGGAGGCTAGAGAATTTCAGCAGCGCGCGGGTCTGAGCGATCAAACAGATGTAACCCTCAGTCAGGTCAATAAATTTGAGCAGATAGTAAAGCGTAAAATTGTAGTGTTTTACCGAGGACCAGAGGAGCGTGCCATCTCCCATTTTGAAACAGACTACCCAAAGTCTGACAATCCCGTGTTTTTATTCTTGCTTCAAGACCACTACTACGGAATAAAAAATCTTAAAGGGTTTTTAGGGGTTGATAATGTCTGTCATTACTGCTACAGAGGTTACCGTCAGAGCGAGAAACACTATTGTCCGGGTCATTGCAATCTCTGCCTCGACCCAACATGTCCTACAGAATACACTGATGCGGTGTACTGTGCGGAATGCAATAGCACTTGCCGTACACGCACGTGTTATGATAAGCACAAAAAGTCTAGAGCTTTGACTGATTCAAACCTCAGTACCTGTCGAAAGTTTCACAAATGTCCGAAATGTAGATATCTTTTCGATGCTTGTACAGAGCACAAATGCCCGCGTGAAAAATGTAGAGTTTGTGGGGAGGGAACTAATGATTCTGAACCGCACCAGTGCTATATACGACCTCTGAAGGTAGAAGAAGAACACGCGCAAAATGTAATTTTTTACGACTTTGAAACATTCAGCAACAGGACCGGTGAACATCAGGCCTATCTAGTGTGTACACAATCTTTACAGGGTGAAGAATGGCATTGCTACGGCATAGATTGCGTCGAAAAGTTCCTTGTGAAGTTCAGGAAACCCCGCTATCGTAACGCTACATTTATCGCGCACAACGCAAAAGGATTCGACGGTTATCTGATCCTAAAAAGCATGATCCGTTTAGTTATGACCCCGACGATCCTGATGCAGGGAAGTAAGATTATCAGTTTCACAGAAACTGATTACCGGCTACGTTTTATCGATTCTCTATCATTTTTTTAGCATGAAACTCGCCGCAATGCCCAAGGCTCTGGGCTTTGCAGACAAGTCAAAAGGCCACTTCCCTCACAAATTCAGTTCACGTCGGCATCTAAACTACATCGGAGCCTACCCACCGCCATCAGATTATGGGGCAGAAAGCATGGCGCCGACTCTGCAGGAAGAGTTTTACAGATGGTACAGAGAGGCCTCTCAGGGTGTCTTCAACTTTGAAAAAGAGTCTGTGTTCTATTGTAAAAATTACGTTGACATTCTTGTTGAGGGGTGCCTGAAATTCAGAGAGCAGTTCATACGCGAGACGCGCGTGGATCCTTTTAACAGCCTCACGATATCCTCTGCCTGTATGAAGGTTTTCCAGACAAATTTCCTGCCTGAAAAGACACTCGCAATCCCTTCACCCGACGATTACAGACGTCAATTCAAAAAATACTCGCGCAGCTCGATTCAGTGGCTGGAATGGGTGATGTTTTCGAAAAACATTTTCATTCAGCATGCTCTAAACCGTGGGGAAAAAAAGGTCGGTCCGTACTTTGTAGACGGGCATGCGTATGTAGAGGGGGTGGAGTACGCGTGGGAGTTTCAAGGATGCTTTTTCCACGGTTGTCCTACCTGTTTCAGGCCTCACGATATCTGCCCTATGACGGGAATCCCCTTTGAGGAGATGCACGCGGCTAGCGAGGAGAAATTGCATCAGCTGAGGGTTGCTCACGGCCTCCGTACGGAGGTGATGAGAGAGCACGTATGGACCGAAATGAAAAAAACACACCCGGGCGTGAGAGAGTTTATGAAGAAATTTCATTCTCCAGAACCTCTCTCTCCTCGCGCAGCCCTTTACGGGGGTAGGACCAGCGCTATGCGACTACGGTACACTGCGGCGCCCGGCGAAACTGTGCGCTATGTCGACGTTACCTCTCTGTATCCATACGTCAATGCCACTGGCTCCTACCCTTTAGGACATCCGGTCATCATTCATAGAGACTTTGAGGAAATTCAAAACTACTTTGGTCTGGTCAGAGCGGTCGTCTACCCACCACGCGGCCTGTATTTTCCCGTTCTGCCTTATAAAACAACTCAAGGTAAATTAGTATTTACACTCTGCTCTGCCTGCGCGGAAACCAATAATCAAAACAGCTCATGTACTCATGATGAGGAAGCCCGAGCTTTGACCGGGGTCTGGGTGACTGGCGAGTTACAAAAAGCCATACAGCTGGGGTACACTGTGTCTAAAGTCACGGAAGTGTGGCACTTTGAAGCACATAGCAACACTCTATTTGTGGGGTATATACATACTTTTTTAAAGGGGAAGCAGGAGGCCTCAGGTTTTCCATCTGAGGCCGTGGACGACGAGAGTAGGCAGAAATACATAAAAGAGTATGAGCTGCATCAAGGCATCCGCTTAAACCCCGAAAAAATTGAGGCAAATCCGGCCAAGAGGCAGATGTCAAAATCTTGTTTGAATAATTTTTGGGGGAAGTTTGCACAGAGAAGCAACTTGGTTCAAACCACGCTCGTCAAATCGCCTGAACACCTTTTCAGTTTAGCGTTTTCAGGACAATATACTCTAAGACACGTGTCTTTCTTGCCGACAAACGACATCGAGGATGACGTAGCCCTGATTCAGTGGACGTACAATGAACGTTGCTTCGTGCCTCCCGGTCGAACCAACAACATTTTCATTGCGGCGTTTACCACCGCTTACGGGCGTCTAAAACTGTACAGTTATTTAGAAAAGTTGCAACAGAACGTTCTCTATACAGATACAGACAGTCTGATATATGTGACAAAAGAGGGCGAGACACCTCTGGAGCTGGGTAATTTTCTCGGGGATCTTACCGACGAGTTGGACGGGGACACTATTAAAGAATATGTCGCCGCCGGTCCCAAGAGTTATGCGTACCAAACCAAAAATCAGAAAAAAGTTGTGATGAAGGTGAAGGGTATTACTCAAACTCGTGAATGTTGCGAACAAATCAACTTTGATAGCGTGTCAGAGCTGGTGGAGGGCTACCTCGGGGGATCTAGAGAAATGACCCTTGAGACTCCTCAACGCACCATTAAACGTGATAAAAAAGGGTTTCTGTTGAAAAACTCGACATTCCGGAAAAAGTTTAGGGTCGTGTACGACAAACGCCGTTTATTTCCCGACGGTACAACTCTACCTTTTGGCTACTAGGTCCACACGATGGAACAGATTGATTTTGATCCGAGGTTAAAGGTGCCATTTTCATGTTTGGTAGTTGGCCCCAGTGGATGCGGCAAGACGTTTTTTCTGAAATCTGTACTGGAAAATTGTGAGCGTGTGATGGATATTGTACCTCAAAACATTGTCTGGATTTATACAAGTTATCAACCCATGTATGATGAAATGAAGAAAATGAATAAAAAAATTAAGTTTGTCGAAGGCCTGCCTGATTCTTTTGAAGATATAAGCATGTTTCCTCCTGAGCAATCGCATCTAGTCATCCTGGACGATGTCATATTTCAGGCATCCGATCATCCTGAGGTGGTGAAGATCTTCACACAATACAGGCACCATCGAAACATGAGCGTCGTTTTGCTGACGCAAAATGTGTTTCACAAAGGTAGATACAGCCGCACGATAAGTTTAAACAGCAATTATCTGGTGCTATTTAAAAACCCCAGAGATCAACTTCAGATTAGGGTACTAGCTCATCAGATCTTTCCCTCACAAAAACAGTTTTTTCTGAAAAGTTTTGATGATGCTACGAAAGAGCAACACGGCTACATAATCCTGGACCTCACGCCTTCATGCCCAGAACGTTACAGGGTTCGTACAGGACTACTGCCTCACCAGCAAACGGCGATTTACCTAGCAAAAACAAAGTAGGACATCATTATGTCAGAGCGTATAAAACGGAATGCTCTGTTACTAAAAGCCCTGTACCACGCGACGCCTCCAAAACGTAAAGACATTTTGAAACACTGCTCACCCGACTTTCTCCAGGCCTTGTGTGAGGTAGCTTTAAACCTGTTAAAAGGGAATCTGCCTGTATCGCCTTCTCAATACAAACAACTGAAACGTCAAAAGAAGATCATCAGGCTGTTGGCCGATAAAAAAACCAGTTTAAAACGTAAACATCAGGCTCTGAAAAAACAGACGGGGGGCTTTATTCTCCCACTACTCTCGGCAGCCATTCCTATTTTAGGAAATCTCTTAGGCGGTCTGCTTCCAAAAACATAAGAAAAAATAAAAGATGTCTCTGAGGGCAGTCAAGAAAATGTATTTGATTTCACCCCTGCAGCTGAGCAAAATGACTAGACCGGAACAGACCATCAGACAGACGGCTGAAGATGATTTGAATGAGAGAATGACCTCCGTGCTAAATGATCCTGGCCTGAATTCATATGAAAAAGCTAAAAGATACGAAGCTCTGCTACTACGGTATCTCACTTTGCTTAAACAAAGTAAGAAAGATGTGCATAACGTCACTCTCAGCCTGCGACAGGATGACGCAGCAGAAGATGAACGCTCTGCAGCACCTGCTGCATCAGCATCAGTACCAGCAGCAGCAGCAGCAGCAGCAGATGTAGTAACAACCGCTGACCACCATACCATTTTGGATGAAGCGGCAAACGAGGTGATAATAAACCTACCCCAGCGCGACCGTAAAAATGCTCTCTATATTATGCAGAAATTAGCCACGAGTGACGAGGGCTGGACGTCGAGAGGCGAATTTGTTTATAAAGGACGCGTTGTCAAAGGTTCTCACATGCTTGACTTAATAAAAACACTCTCACTGACTAATAAACAAAAAAATCCAAACAACGCCAAAAGGTTGGGTTAGTTTCTTAAATGTGCTGGATGGATTAAACATACCAGCATCCATGTTTAAAAATCCTCAAGCACGCGCCCAGTACACTCGGCTCAGAATGGACGGAGATGATTTTGATGAAAAATTACCGCAGGAAAAAGGAAAAAAGGCATTCCTATTATCCCCGCGGTGGTCAACTTTGGATTAACGTTACCATACACTGTCATTTTCAATAAAATGTTTTATTAAGCACAAGTTTATGGTTACAGAGTCTTTCTTACAAGTGATAACAATCTCTAAACATGTCTAGAGAGCATGCGCCATGGTGAAAAGATTCTGATGAACGGTTTCGACCGACGCACCTTTGATATTTATTGACAAAATTAGAAACCATCCGGTCATTTTTATAGACATCATTGTGATACAGAGTCAACATTTCTCTATATGATAAACCGCAGGCACGGTGGCAGAGATAGAAAACACAATGCTGCCCACATACTACCGAGAATGAGTGTTGTAGTTGACGGTTGTGATACTCTATGTTCTTTGAACGGTTTTCCAGAAACTGCAGGATGCTTGAGGGGTAGTGAGCAAAATCAGGGGGGAGCCCGTAAGAGTCGAAAAAAGTCGCTACGCCGCCCTCTTCCAGCGTCAATGCCAGCCAATGTTCGCCCGGTCTGTGGGACGGGTGAGTGTTGACGATAAAGTAGGCAGGTAGATGGAAGGTTTGACTCAGCGCGGCTAGTTGATCAGAAGCCCACACTCCGTGAAATAAATGACCCACAAGATGATGCAACAGTCGTTCTAGCCGGTGATTATCCATCCTTTTAATAATAATCCACCAGCACCTGTCTTTTGGCGTTGATCTCCAGAATGGAATCGTAGCATGCGTATACTATGAGCGTTGTAGTGTAAGGCAGTGGTACCCTAAACCGCATCTCCAAACGCAAATTTCCATTGGAAATGGGAGACAAGGCGTCGCTGTCTTCGGTCGCGCCAAGATTGAACACAAACAGGGAATAACCTTCGTTAAATTCACGGCGGTTGATGGCTAGAGGTAAATCTTTCAGATGGCGTCCTGTGGCCGTAAACATGTTGTAAAATTCTCTGACTGAATTTCCGCTATTGAAACGGGGCTGAAAGGCTTTAGCAGGAACCTGTCTGCCATCCTGACACAAGGCCAGATATTCTACATCGTTATGTCTGAAATTAAAAGGTGATAGATCTCTACGACCTAAAAAAGAGTCATGGTGTACCATGGCCAAAGCTAAATAGCGGGGCATAGCACCCAGAAAGAGATTCTCCTGGTTACAAATTCGGAAATTTTCAGGGATAGAGTAAGTTTTCACACTGACGCGCGAGAGTGGATAGAGAGCATTTCCTTTCATCAGGGCCGCTGCGTGACCCAGGCGTACGGCAGGGGAAACGGTGACCTTTTTAACAAACAGAGAGGCTGATAATATCTTCAGGGTGAACTCCGAGTCACGGGCACCCATAAGGCAAAACGCGTCGCTGTTACGAATAAGTTTAATCCTCAAATCAACAGAGTTTAATAACAGGCGCTCACAGAAAAAGATGTCGCTGTGGAGAGGTCCTAAAAGTTCAACTTCGCCAGATTCGGCGCTGAATTGCGCTCTCTGGACAAATCCTTTGTTCGGTCCGTTAGTCACTACTATAGAATCGATTGACCCGGGAGTGTCTTTGTAAAACAGGCCGGCGCTAAATTGACTCTTTAGCGTATCCTCTGAAAAATTCAGTAACGTTTCTATCATGGCTCTGTAAGGATGAGTGGCGCTAGATTGTGAAATCAGTCTATCCCCCAGAATAACGTCGCATTGACTAAATATTGTATTGAGAGGGTAATTGACTAGACCCACCGCTGTATCGGCAGGGATGTCTGTCCCATCCTTCTCTGTGATTTTAACTCGGAGGTGTAACAACGTGTCGTTCAAGTCCAAATACTTTTCACCGTCTCCGGGTATAAAGAATTCAATGGGTGAGCCGTCGGTCAGTGCCGAGAGGGGCTGGTATTCTTGATATGTTTTATCCTCTACAGATAGTTGAGTCATGGGTGCTGAAAAGAGGTCCAGTTCAGCCAGGGTGCACTCGGCTGATTTCTGATGTAAAAGAGCCATTGTGTGTCGGTGTGTGTGTGTGTGTGTGTGCTGCGCTAAAATATGTCAGAGCTCTGCGGCGACTTCCTTCTCTTAGGCGCGCGTCTCCTGACTGATTTGCTCTTCTTAAGCGGCGCACGTTTTTTAAATGCGGGGGAAACAACACGCTCGCCTGGCAGACGTTTCCTTGCTCTACGGGACAAGACCAAAATACCTCCTGAACCTTTTTGATTCTTGGTCAGTTTTCCCATAAATCCTTTCACGGCGTCGGACGCAATGTTTGTAGCGGCTGTTTTAAGATGCGGTTTTGCCACAGCGAAACCTTTTTTCAGCAGAGGGGATACGAACCTGAACAATTTCGAAAAGATAGACCCTATGCCTCGCCCGTACATAACCGGGGCTCCGTAAAAACCGGGTAAAGCCCCGCCTACTTGTCCTTCATAGTACGCTACAAAGCGGCGAGGATCTTCTTTGATATGTAGCATCTTACAGAGAACGTTGGACCGGTTTAAAGTGTAATTTCACAATCGTCTTTCCAAAAACAAAATCGACGTTCCTGTTGCGATCGGTTTTAATTTCAATGCGTATGTTTTTGATGTAATTTTTAGACACAGGTATATAATGTACCGTATTGTACCTAATACTAGTCACGTCCCCAAAATCACCTTTCGCATTCACCACACAAAGCAGCGGTGAGTAGCTGTCGCCGACCGCCTGATACTGAATAATGTCGGTGTATACAAAGAGGTTATATATGCCCGCATTTAAATCACACGGGTAGGTAGACGGACGTCGGGAGAGCGTCCACCATTCGCCGGCTTTTAAGCCTAACATGTAAGCCAGCGGGGGATAGGTACGAATTTTGTAAAGACCGTCGCCTTTGAAGTCGATGCATTTGGTCGCATTGTTGAAAGAAGCATCAAAAGAGGGATCGTGCTTTTTGGCAGCCGGGATCAAGTATTCCAGGAGATCTTTGGGGCGATTATAGTACGCGCCGCGATTGAATTTTACCTTCACCAACGGTTGAGGTTCATCAGTCACTCGGTTCAGTTCAAAATAGGACGAGTCTGCCGGTAAATTATACCACGTACGAGGATATATGATTTCGCACAGACCCACCGCCCATTCGCCGCTCAGTTCAATCGGTTTAGCCAGATCGATTGTGTAACAACTACTAGTATTATTTTTAAATATTTCCTTACTGGCGTTGGAAGGCAGGGTCACATAAAAGCCCTCGGCGGCAGTGTGTTCCATGATTCTCTATTGAAATCGAGTGACGGAGTGTTCTTTGCACCCCGACTTTTTATATACCGACCACATCCGCCAATTTAACCCAACTGTTGAACTTCTCTGGCCAGTTTTTCCACTGCACAAAAGCCTGTTTCTCCCCCTTGACGGTGCGACGTTTTAAGATTTTCTCCACTTGAAACATTTTGTCTGCGGCCATTTTTACTTTTTGCAGCTCCGCTTCATAAAATGAACCTTCGATAGGTTCGCCGTCATAATCTGCTAATTTGTATACGGGAGGTGTACATGGAATACGATCCGACACTGTAAAGACTTCGTCCGTAAAACTCTGTTCGTATTTTTTATCAAACACGCCTCTCACCTTGGATAATTGTACCAAATCCCCTTTCTTAAATGACATCTTTATTTTATTCCTGTGACGAGAGGCGAAGGTGCCGTACAGGTTGTGAAACACCTGATTGGCGTTCTCCGACGTGACGTCCATAGGCGTCATTTTTATAGAGCTGTGATAACTGTTATTATAACTGTGTACCAGGTCAGGTAAGACGTCGAGGTAACGTCTGGTGTTGCGTGCCGTGAAATATTTAAACATGCGGGATTTCAAGGTACGGTTATATCTCTCAACGACCGATGCCTTTAAGTCACTGGCCGTCCTAAAAAAAGCTTGGCGGGTATTAAACTCTCTCGAAACACTGATTCAAACGCTTTTACAACCTCGGCACCCTCTTCAAGGGTCGCACATATGCTTTTTTCGAAAATACATCGATAACCGTCAGTAAATAGTTAAAGCCGCCATTATGTGCAGCCAAGGCCTGCATATCACATAGGTCGGCTTGAAACTGATTTAAAGGCTTAGTAACAAACACTCTGTTTCTCTTGAAATGTACTCGTGCTGGTTTATGCAATGTATAAGCATCTTGTTCAGATAAGAAATCTTTAACTTCCCGAACACCAACTTTTTCGCCAGTTTCATCCTGTACACCCTGTCGGAGACGTTGTACGCCACCAAAGCTACCGGGATGTTGCGGATTGTAATAGATGTTTTCCATCACCCGTTTCTCCGACATCCTTTCCTCTGAAACCGCTAATGTTTTCTAAGACAACCCGTACGCAAGAATGACTCTTTATTCATTTTTTTTTTTTTTTTTATTTTCAAAAAGAAGAATACAATTCTTAAACAGGTTACATATATGAAAACATGAGTACTACTACTACATCTTCAAGGACATCACTCATTTAAAAAAACAAACATTGTTTTTCTGTTCAAAAGGAAAATACAATTCTGGTTACGTACATCTTCAAGGACACAAATTGGTTACATATATGAAAATGTTTGCAATTAAAAAGCAAATTTTTTTTTTTCAAAAAGCAGGGGAATATACCCCCCCTTACGATCCCTGGAAACACTCTGTGACCAACCGCAGTTGAAAGATTTTCACAGAATCTTGCCCAATCAAATTATCATACATGTCCGTGATGGGGTCAAAGATTTTCTTTGCTAATTTCAGTTCGTGTAGCAACGTCTCAGCCACCACTCGGACTCTGAAATCCTCTGTCTCGATGTTGCGGGCGAGTAGCAGCTTCAGAATAGCGGGAATAAAGCGAGGTGTGATGAGTCTTTTCATCAGGCGGTAAAAGCGGCGTTTGTAAAAGTCGTCCTCAAGAACTTCCAGACACGCGTGCTGCCGCTGGCTAGGATGATCAACCTTACAGCCATGACACTCAGAGCGTCTGTCGTCGTGAATAATTAGGTTGAGAAGATGAAAAACCGCCGATTTGATGGTGTCGATGATGAAAGAAGAGCCCCAACCGTCTACCTCATCCTCCTGGTCAGGCGGAGGGCTCTCCTCCTGAGAGTTTGGAGGACTCTCCTTACCCTGTTCATCAGGGATTTCCGACTCCATTTCATCTTCTGAAGAACCAGGGTTTTCCTCCTCCTCCTCCTCTGATGAATCATGGTCCTCTGATGAATCATGGTTTTCCTCAACCGGAAGCGTAGCTGCTACCCCGGTCTCAGTGTTCTGCACATTCGTGTAGTCCTCATCAGAGTCACGCACGTCCAGAGTCGCTGTCTCGGGAGAGGGCGGCGGCGGGCATACCAGGTTCTGACTGTCCGCTTCTGAGGAGGCAAAGAGGACCCGAGGGGTAAGGGGTCTCATCCACGGGGTAAGAGGTCTCTTTGTTGTTGAGTCGAACATCGTTGTGATTTTCCTCTGTTCCCCGTTAAACATCTTGCTGAGTTCTGTTGCCGTCTGCTTCAGTCTTTATAATATTGTAAGGGGGTGTGGTTAGGAGTGTTCTGGAAGGAGGTGTGGTTAGGAAAGGAAGTGGGGTCAGGAAAGTTCCGGAATGGAGGCGTGGTCAAAAGTTTAGAGTCTTTTTCACAACCAGGGTATTTTTCCATCCACGGCTGCTAAGGAAGAGACTGGTAACCCTATCCCCCATCTCCGTCATACGGTCCGCCCATTCCAACGCTGGTAAGACTAGCACGGTTCGGAACAAACCGCAGTCTGGATTAAATCTCTGCAAAACAAACAGGTCACAGGCTCTCTTTACTTCCGAATCCCTGGACAGCAGGAGAGCCTGGAACCACCAACGGCCTGAGGTTGTGGTAACAGACGGCCATGTTGACCCAAAGATGATGTTCATCTTAGCCAAGTCGCTATCGCTGGGGTAATTGGCCGATCTAGGATGCTGCGCCTCGGGATTCTCTCCATCATTGTTACAAATGTTTACATCCACCTCCTCCTCCTTACAGTCCACCATAACCGTCTGAGTCTCTTTATCTTGAGTCGCTGCACTCACACCCGCATTTTCTTTATTGACGTTACTCTGAGAAGTACCAAATTGTAGCAACGTCTTCATCACACCCCAGTCGTCGAAGGTCATTTTCACCATGACGGTTGAAGGAGACAATTTTTCCCCTTCCTTCAGCTGATAAAAGCAGAGTTCACCTTCTTCGTACTTGAAGACATAACCCCAGCCTCCACACATGCCACTCGGTTGTAGAGACCATTCCTCGTGCAGAGATTCAGTCGGAGGCAACTGGCTACGACACAGATACAATGTGCATTTCTTTGGGGCTCCGGGTGCCGTGAGAGCGTCTTGGAATATCGTTATTGGAGTCTCGCAGATCAGTGAAGAAGACCACCGGCTGGAGGTGCCTCCTTGGTACGGACTCAGTGGAGAGTCTTCATCAACCATCGCTGAAGCAACGCTATTCAAGTTCATGGTGAGTAGAATGAAATGCCGTCTTTCTATGCCTCAACCAGAAAAGACACCCTTTTTATGCTTGAAACAAACCACTCATTGATCCAACCCACTTCTCTCACTGGTTCATTCGAAAATGCATCTTCCCGTAATTCTTGCTCATTGGTTCGTCTGAATACGCAATTTCCGGTCTCGGGACATTAATACGCATCTTCCTGTCTCCTCCCTGGTAATATCAGGTCTCCGCCCTTCTAGAAAGTTCCGGAAGAATCGCGGCTGAAACACCTGTCGACCATAAATCACATTTTTGACAGCTCGTGACCTCTTGACCTACCGGTCATCAATCAATCTGCATTTTTGAGTGACACAAACCATACCCCTATTACTCTCTCGCCAGTTTCTGCTGTCATGGAAGATGAACGTCCGCCATGATTTCAGTGCACACGAGCAACGTGTTTTTGTTGTTACGTCACAGGGTGTGAATAGCTCAGCTGTGTGGCCGAGGCTATTCGTACCAGGGGTGCAAATAGACACTCCGTTTTTCATTTTGATTTAATGGTAGCCCCGAATGTAATTTTAAATGTAGGCAACACAAAGTTCCTGTGACGCTGATAGTACGTGTCCGTTGTCAGCGTCATTTCCCCGCGGGGCAGCCGTACAATGCATTCTGGTAGAGTCGTGGGGACTTTGGAGAAGCGGGTGTTCGCCCGCTCGTCATTTACATAAAGTTGAATCCAGCCAACTTTATGCAAATGAGGAGCGGATGGCTCGGTCTGCCGCCTCTCAAAAGCTGACAAAAATCTTTTAAACTGACCTTTGACGATCTGAAAGGAAGACAGATTCAGCAACTGCATAGCCTATTTCTCACTTAAAATGTTTAGAAATTCGGGAGAAGCCAGCCCCACGTGGCGCGTTCGTCCAATCAGCTGCAGCCATCGCGGTTGTAAGAGGGTGTAGACTATTTTCTTTGCTTGTCAGTGGTCACTGAAGAGAAACTCGTGGCAAGCTCACTAGCGTGCAATGTTGGGAAGCGAGGCAATCCCATCTGTGAAAACAATGCATATATGGACATGTACCATGACGATTGCAGTCTATGGTTCAAGGTCAAACACACGGAACTCTGAAGCAGACCCGTGTGTCGCTTTGTAGCAACTCTCTCGGTAAAAATAGAGATGAGCAGCGTGGCTTCTATTGTCTGTGCAGCTTCAGGTAATCGTAATGGACACGCTCTGCTCTGGACATGCTGTAGCAGATGCGTCACGATTGTGCTGCATGTATTTCTGCCGTTGTTTCGGTTTTCCACCTCCGATGTAAAGCAGTGGTCTGACGCTTCCCTTAACGTTGTCTCATTCAGAGTCTCAAACAGGGCTCTGTGTCTGTCAGAAGGTCTGAGATCTAACATATCAGCAGAGCAATATCATAATGCACAGCAGACTATGTTGCATGTGCATTGTTTCCTGAAATGTTTTGACTTTATTTTTGTAATATTATAACTTTATTTTTCTCAAAATATCACAACTCCTCCAAAGCAAGAGAACACAGATGGGATGCGTTATATTTTGAATGTGCAGAATGTTTTGAACATGAGCAGAAATCTTGCTGAAACACATCTGAAATATTACAGTCCAGGGATTTATTAATGAATCAAAATGAATTAACGTATTATTCACATGTATAAGTGCCAAGTGCACATTTAAAGAGGTTACTTTCTTCCACAAAAGACGCAAAGAGGAGGGAAGAGTAGATCCTGCTTACATGTGTGTTGACTCAGCAGAGATAACATTAAATGAGAAAAATTCTAATCTAATCTAATCTACAGGAGAATAAATATTTGAAAAGAAATACAGAATGCCTGAGAGCCTTACTGCATTATATTCTATTATGTTTTTATATTTTGAATTGTCACCTATGTTTTCCTTTACATCAATAAGATATTTCCAGCATACATTGATGCAGAAAAAAGGTAGAAATAGGTGCATAAAAATTCACTACAATGCAAGAAGTTAAGTGTTTAATGCTTAAAATGTTCTGTGGGAGGAACCCCAGACCCTGCATCATATGTGGCCCCACAAATCTGGAAAAAAAACCTTTGCCCTTGAGTTGCCAGGCCAGCTGTGATTACGCCAAATGTTTGTGCCATCTAACTGACATCTACAAACTGGGCAGCTGAAATGAAACATATACTGGCTATTAACAAGCTGGGTAAGACAAACACCTTTTTGTAATCTTCCCTGCGTGGATTACATTTAGCTTGTAAAAATATTTTTTGAAAAAGGGGTAAAGAACACTGGTGTACGTCCACCCATTTGCAGCTGTCCCTTGGAGACCCACCAAGCAGTATAAACAAAAGCAACTATTTCCTCACAGCTATTCTTCAGTCGCACTTGCATAATCATTTTGTAAGTGGAGATTTGCAAATGGAAATGAAAGTTATGTAAGGATCCACCCACTATATTTCCTTAAAGCCCTGAAGATAGTCTGTCAGGTTAAGGCCTATCCCCTCCTGCATGTGTCGCCCAGCTACAGTACTTTAAAGTGGCTATATGTAACTTTCAGTTTGTGTTAATTCTTTGGACAAAAGCGCTAGTGTTTTTACCATACCTGCTGTCGTAAAGGTCCTTTCTTCACCGTGCTGTACTGCCCACTGTATTACTGTGTTAGCATTACCGGGAGGTCATAGTTGTGATGAATACTTTGCTTAGACAGAAAATAATTCATTTACAATAAGATAATACGTTACAGATGCATCGTTGCATTTCAAGTGCTGCATACAGTAACTTAGCCCACCTGGATGTATCGTGAGCTAAACCCATAGACTGTAAATATTTATATTTACAGACTATGGCTAAACTGGGTATCACTGTCACTGTGTCAAGAGCCAAAGCATTAAGAGTTTGTAAAAATAACTTTTCATGAAACCCAAGGACGCTTTGTACAGGGAAACGAGGTAAAAGAAAATAGTAGGCCAACACAAACAAGGACTGAAAAGAAATAAAACCAGGTGCTACATGGATGGGGGACGTAATTTAATGTAGCCTACTGACTACAACCACAGCTCACCTTGTAGTAAGTTATTTAATTAATGAAATAGACATATTACATACGTGAGGGCTAATTCGGGGTAGGTTTTCAATCATTTACAATCCCGTAATTGTCTCCAGCTGTTAAAAGCCCGACCGAGATTGACTCGGGTTTTCACTCGTCGTCTGTCACTTTCCCTTTTAGCTTTTAGTTGTTGTTCATTTAATTTCCTTTTTCTCTGTTATGGCCTAAAATACAATTAAAATAAAATGTACGCCTATATAAAGATATTTCCTGCTACCCTTTACCTGGTTGGATAAAATGACACAGGCTTTTCTGCTGTTACGCCGAAATCTGTGACCCATCAGAGTGTGTTATTGTAAAGCTGGTCTACCTGCCATAAATCATTTTGTGACTTTGCGGGAAAAATCGAACCTGGGCAAAGGCATTAATAAAAACGATACTGTATTGTGTAAACAGTTAACTTCATTTAATCTTTTATGTGGCGTTTTCTTTTGTGGGGTGCAAAGGTCCTAGATGAAGCAAAGGATAATGCAGCTTGCACGAGAAAAAGCGCCATTGTCACACAGAGGCTCAGAGATCCACATTTATGCCGAATATAGCGCTGAAGTAGCCATAAAGAGAACCGCCTTCACTCCTGTCAAAGCACAACTGAGGAAAGCGGGTTACCGCTTCAGCCTGCTTTTACCTGCCAAGCACAGGGTGATCGTGGATGGGACCAGACAAGAATTCAATACCCCCGCTGAAGCCGCTACTTTGTTGGAAAACAGACAGTCTGCAGGATGAGGCCATGATTGAAATAAAACATTCAGGGCACTAACATTACGTTTCCCCGTCTTATATTGGACTGTCCGGTTAGTGTGGATGTCTGGTTAAAGGAGAACTCCGGGCAATTTTTACGTTAATCTTGATCGCTATACGTATGCAACTACTGTCGATAGCAAAAAAACGAGCCGAATCGGTGGTAGCAACATGGAGTTGCTGCAGCTAATGCCGAGAGCTCCCACTTAGCTAAAACGGCAGTTTTGGGGGCATAACATAAAGAGTGCCTTTGTGCCTCTTAACAGACACAAAATGCAATTAAAATGTCTGTGCAACATGAACAGGGCCCTTACATGACAACAAGATGCGTTTTCAACACAGACATTGTTTAAATTCACCTACCCTGTTAGCTGCTAGCTGCTGTCTGGGATGAGTGAATGTGTTCAGCCAGGCTTCGGTAATAATCATCAAGCAGCAGTTCCCTGTGTATTTGTAGCATATATATCCATTTTGTGTGTGATCCATCTGGCGTTGGTGAATAGAGTCTTGGCAGTGGCGAACTGTGTATTAGTTGCGTTAGCCGGGCTAGCAGACTATACACTCATATAGGCTTGCGTAAGCCTATTGTATAAAGGTTTTATGTTCAAACACAGTTGGGTGGCTATTAACATCTTTTTGACTTAAAGATGTCTGATTGTAATGTTACTGTGCTTACCCCAGTATTATAACCCTCTTTGAAATTTTGTATTTATCTAATTTGTATTATTACTCTCAAGCATACCCAATAAGGTAATTGACAATCCTACTAAATTTATGTCTTTGACATTTCAGGATAAACAATACAGTCAAAAGACAAAGGGTTTTATCTCATTTGCAAGTGGACATGGCATTTTTACAAGAAACCCACCCTTAATGCTAACATCACTAGCCTCAAGTGAAACTGGGTCGGCCAGGTCTATCATTCCAAATTTAATGCCAAAGCTAGAGGGATGGCCATATTAATGAACAAAGCAATCCCCTTTCGAACCCAGGAAGGGATTAGTGATCCTAATGGGCGATATATCATTGTTGTTGGAGAGCTCTTCACCAACCCTGTAATTTTGGTGAATTTATATGCCCCTAACTGCGGTGACAGATATTTTTGACAATACCCAAATTGTACAGAGGGTTACTTATACTGGAATGTGACTTCAACCTCGTACTAGATGTCCCCTTGGATAGGTCATCAACCACTTCCCAGAATCTTACTAGAGCAGCTGGGACTGTGCATGACTTCATCATTCAGTGTGGCCTTTCAGATGTTTGGAGGTTTAAGTTCCCCCACACTAGAGATTACTCCTTTTTGGTCCAATCCCAAAGTCCGGACTCACAGGCTCACGGACTTTGGTGCGCGTCCTCGTGAAATTCGTAAGGGTTTAGGGTTGTCCCAGTGTCAAATTTCAAAGGGCGTGAGGGTTTGAGTACACACTTACCGAGCCCTTTCCGTGAGCCTGCATCGATGCAGACTTCACCAAAGGGAATTACCCACAGTTCAAAGCGTTGTGACGTTTACCGTGGAGACCATAGGGAAATCCGGAAATTACAAAGGTAAACAACAGCACGACACACGACCATGGAACAGAACGGACCTTTAATCCAGCTTGTAAAACAAGAGTTTGAAAAAATTTGGAATCAGGCAGCCTTCTCCTGTGCCTTGGCCGTGTGGAAAGCAACAAACTTAAAATGAAAATGCCCTAACCAGCAAGTGTCAGCAACATCTTTGTTATTAAACGTCGCCAAGGTAACATGAGCTCTCGTGGGCTCACTTTGGGATTGGGCCAGTGTTTCATGTACACCACACCTATACCCGGATAGATTATTTCCTACTGGATAATAGACTGTTGCCTAAGGTTAAATCCTGCTGTTATGACAGGATTGTTATATCTGACCACAGTGCTTTCCTATTTGAGTTAGACCTTCCAAATCTCCGCCCCTCTTAAATAGAACACGGAGACTTAACCCTCTTCTGTTTTCAGATGATAAATTCATAGACTTCATTTTAGCCCAAATACAATTTTGTTTTAGAGACAAATACTTCCCTAGACATTTCATATGCTACATTATGGGAGACACTTAAGTGTACCTTCGAAGACATAATAGCTTACTCTTCTACTATTAAAAAAAATATTAGGTAGCATCTCTCGACAGATCTTAGATATTGATTGAAATATGCTCAATTATCGACCCCAGATCTCTACAAGTAGCGGTTGAGACTACAAACCGAATTCAATCTTTTGTCCACTGACAACACATTTTATCTTGAAATCCAGGCATAACGTCTATGAGTTTGTAGATAAAGCAGGTAAGCTACTGGCTCTGCAGGCACGCAAAGCTTCTGCCAACCACTCAATTACCAAGATTCAATCACACTAAGGTGAAATATTGACTGAACAATTTAATTACATTTTATTTATAGTATCACATCATAACAAGAGTTATCTCAAGGCACTTTACAGATAGAGAAGGTCTATATAATTTACAAAGACCCAACAATTCCAGTAATTCCCCCAAGAGCAAGCATTTAGTGCGACTGTAATGGAATTAGTGTAGTTTTTTTCTTTTGTAAGTCCTTTTCCACCCCCTACTAGTGATTGTAAGTAGCTGCACTAAAGAGGAAGTGAGGTAACAGTTAGAGAATAGGAGGAGGAAGTGATGTTTAGAAAGTTACTTTTTCCCATGGCTTCTTAGAGGGAGCATAACAGTCTACGAATCTGCTTAATGCTGTGCCTAAAAGTCCACAAACCGGCTTCATCCGTAAGTTATCCACTATTTACAGTTATATTAAAATGTTTATGTTAATATTTATTTGGTTTCAGTACAGTATGTTTAAGGATGTTTAGTTTATTGTCAACTACATATGGATGTATTCAATCTTTGGTCGTTAAAGCATTGGTGCTTGTGTAGATGATATTTACAGATTGCAATACATCATTTTAAGCACCTGTTTGTGTTGATTTATATCAATAATTCTCTACTAATGTATGATAGATATTTGGTACTTGCAAAGATACTTACTGTGTTTGTATTTTTGTTTTCTTTTTCACAGTTTTACAAAATAAGTGATATTTTCATTAATTAAATCCTGCCAAACACAACAACCTGTCTGTTCCTTGGAGAATATAATGCTGGAGAATATAATGTTAAGCTAGAACAAAGACTGCAGAGACTTCCTGCATTTTTTGTGGTACTGGGAAAATGACATCAGCAAAGAAGTGGTGGAGTATCGTATGCGAGTTCATGTCTTCGGAAACAGCCCATCACCCGCAGTAGCAATCTTTGGCCTGAGGAGGGCAGCGAAACACAAAGAAGATGAATATGGCAGTGATGCAAGGCACTTTGTTGAGAGGGATTTCTACGTTGATGACAGCCTTTGATCATTTGCATCAGAAGCTGAGGCCATTGATGTTCTGCGTCGAACACAGCAAATGCTGGCTGAGTCTAATATTGTGCTACACAAGATAGCCTCAAACCGAAAAGAAGTGATGAATGCATTTCCAGTAGAGGAAAGAGCAAATTATATCAAAGACCTCAACCTCTCTGTGGATGACCTACCTGTCCAACACAGCCTTGGGGTTATCTGGAACATTATGTCCAACACCTATATTTCCACATTCCTGAGAGTCAAAAGCCATTCACACGGCGAGGCGTCCTGTCAACAGTAAACAGTCAGTTTGATCCACTAGGATTCTTAGCTCCAGTTACTATTGAAGGCAGACTGCTTCTCAGAGAGCTTTCGACCCAAGATACAGAATGGGACACGTCTTCCTGAGGCCAAATTCGAAAATTGGAGAAGATGGCATGAATCACTGTTAGCACTAAAGGAGGTACATATCCCACGCACATATGCATCTTTCTCCACTTCCAAGGCCCAACACACAGCATTGTGTGTCTTTTCTGATGCCTCTGTCAAAGCAATATCGGCAGTAGCTTACCTGAAGATTACAGATGAGCATGGTCACAGTGAAGTAAGCTTTGTCTTTGCTAAATCCAAGCTCGCTCCTCAGCCTGAGCTGACGATCCCCAGGTTAGAGTTGTGGTTATTGCAGCTGTACTGGCTGTTGAGATTGTAGAGCTTGTCATCAGAGAGGTTGATCTGAAAGTGAATGCAGTCAAATTCTACACTGACAGCAAGGTTGTGTTTGGATACATACACAATGAGAAAAGAAGATTTTATTTCTATGTGAGCAATCGTGTACAACGTATCCGACAGAGCAGTGGAGTTATGTTCCATTGGAGCTGAACCCAGCAGATCATGCGTCCCCGGTCTGTTCCAGCTGCCGATCTTGCAGGCACTACATGGCTGACCGGACCAGCTTTCTTGACCAAGCCAGTCAGTTCAGAGGTCAACACTGAAAATGAGATGACATACAACCTTGTAGATCCAGATTCAGATGCTGAGATTCATTCCAAGGTAACATGCCTCACCACACAAGTTACTGAAGGCAAGCTGTGCTCAAAGAGATTTGAGCATTTTTCCAAGTGTGGCCCACCTCTGTCACATTGCTGAATGTTTCTCACTCTCATCAGGCAATAGCAGCTGTGTGGGCTGGCACATGTGCAAGAATGGATTGGCAGTTGCTGACATCACTAAAGCAGAGCATGTCATAAAATGTGTGCATAATGAAAACTATTCAGAAGAGCTGAAATGCATTATGTCAAACTGCGACCTTCCCAAAACCAGCCCTCTCCATAAACTTCGGCCAGTCATTGACAGTGAAGGCTTGCTGAGAAAAGGTGGACGTATTGACCAGGCACAACTTGAAAGGTGTGAAGCTCATCCTATCATTATCCCAAGCCGTAACCACATAGCAACTCTGCTCATCCGACACTATCGCAAATGTGTAAAACATCAGGGCAGACACTTCACAGAAGGTGCAATCTGCGCAAGTGGCCTGTGGATGGTAGGAGGAAATGTCTCATCGGCAGCTGCGTTCATAGGTGTGTCACATGCAAAAAGTTATGTTCACCTGTATGTCCATGCGTGCAATTCACATTAAGGTTATCGAAACCATGACTTCCTCGAGCTTCATAAACGCACTCAGGAGGTTTTTCTCCATCAGAGGCCATGCTAAACAGCTTCGATCAGACTGTGGGAACAATTTTGTTGGAGCAAGTGTAGCAGGTATGGAAAAGTGTTTGTATTCCACCAAATATCCCTCATTTTACTGTGTATTCATTTTTGTTTATTTGCTCCTTATTCAATGAAGGGACTGTGTATGTATTTTGCATGGGTAATGCGCCCTCTGCGGGTCATTTTGTGGACGTACTATTTGTTTTCCCGGCTCTCGTCAGACGATGTTGAATCTGGCCGAGAGTGGTAGGTACTTTGTGTAGCGCGAGACGGATGTATAAAATACTGTTTAATGTGTATTTAAGTGATTAGACAGGCTGATTGTGGTTAGTATAGGTCTTTAGCAGTTTGACTGTTTCATTCTCTTCCGTGTATTTTTGTTTATTATTCAGTTCTGAGTGTTTTAGTGAGCTAGCTTATGTGCTATGTTTTCACATGTATCTGCGTTGGCATTCTCCATTTTGTGTCCTTCACTGCGCCCGTATAAGTATATGTATTTCTCTTTATGTTGTTAGGCGTGTGTTGAGGGCATTTTACCAACGCTGTGTTTCTCCTCTCTAAAACACTCAACAGGTATGTTATTTGCACAGGACTTACTGTGATTTAAAATGTGTATTTTGTAATGCTGTGAGATTGCAGTTAAAGTGTGAGTGTGAGACATCTGAGAGCAGTTTTATATAGGCTATATATTACAAAAGTATTTTTGTATTCTTATGTTGTATTTTTGCATTTATTGTTTCACATGTGGAAATTTTATTTTATTGAGAAATGAAATTATTTCTGGGAGACGATGTTGAATCTGGCCGAGAGCGGCGTGTGTTGAGGACATTTTACCAACGCTGTGTTTCTCCTCTCTAAAACACTCAACAGCAATAAATGTCCTGTGCCAAAGCCTGAATCTCCAGTCGTCTGTTTCACAAGTTAGACACAACGCAGGTAACCGGTACTGAGGCCAGGCCGGTTACACAAGTAAGGAGCTGAAAATGAATGCACAAGGTCTCTGTGATTCAAGCATAAAAGACTACCTCCTTCAACAAAGGTGCATGTGGGTTTTCAGTCCTCCTCACTCCACCCATATGGGTGGCACTTGGGAGCGCATGATTGGAGTTGCTCGACAGATTCTAGATTCCATGCTCCTACAAATTGGACCTTTAAAACTCACCCATGAAGTCCTAAGCACCTTTATGGCAGAAGTCTGTGCCATTGTGAATGCCCGGCCGTTAATCCCTGTATCAACCGACCGAGAGGCTCCCCTCATTCTAACCCCTTCCATGCTGCTGACACAGAAAACAGGTATATCTCCAGCCAGTAACTTCTCAAAAGGAGATCTGCTTAAGAACCAGCGGAAGAGAGTTCAAGCCTTGGCAGAGACATTCTGGGCTAGGTGGCGATGAGAATATTTGAGCACACTACAGTGTCGGCAGATGTGGCAATCACAAAAACCCAATTTCAAAGAAGGAGACATAATTCTGATGGACAGTCAGACAAAAAGAAATCAGTGGCCAATGGGAATTATTATAAAGGCTATTCCCAGTAAAGATGGACTCGTAAGAAAGGTGGAAGTTAAAGTGACAAGAAATCAGACAGTCAAGATATTCTCTAGACCCATTTCTGAGGTGGTCTTGCTTTGCTCCCAGGAGGACAAGAATACTCACCAGCCAATTTAACATGGGGGTCAGTAACAGAGCTACAGCTGAGTCAGGAGACATCATGGTGACCCCGGGTCATACAGTCCACAGCCTGCTGAGTGCAAACTGGTGAAGTAGCAGCTATTCCCCTGGACAGACTCTGATTTGAAAAGAACTTGGGTTAATATGTATATAGTGGCATCTTTCTTAATATGCCAGGCGGGGAGTCTAATGGAATTAGTGTCGTTGTTTCTTTTGTATGTCCTTTTCCACCCCCTACTGGTGATTGTAAGTAGCTGCACTAAAGAGGAAGTGAGGTAACAGTTAGAGAATAGGAGGAGGAAGTGATGTTTAGAAAGTTCCTTTTCCTCATGGCTTCATAGAGGGAGCATCACAGTGTATGAATCCGCTTAATCCTGTGCCTAAAAGTCCACATACCAGCTACATCCATAAGTTACCCACTATTTACAGTTATATTAACATGTTCATGTTAATAGCTATTTATTCGGTTTGAGTACAGTATGTTTGAGGATGTTTAGTTTATTGTCAACTACATATGGATGTATTCAATCTTTGGTCGTTAAAGCATTGGTGCTTGTGTAAATTATATTTACAGATTGCAATACATCATTTTTAAGCACCTGTTGTATTCTCTACTAATGTACGAGAGATATTTGGTACTTGCAAAGATACTTACTGTTTGTATTTTTGTGTTCATTTTTGCAGTTTTACAAAATAAGTGATATTTTCCTTAATTAAATCCTTAAACAACAACCTGCCTGTTCCTTGGAGAATATAATGTTAAGCTAGCTGTATAGCTGAAGAATTAGGCAACAACCTTTAGTGAGGACAGCATAGTGACAGTGGCGAGGAAAAACTCCCTTTTGGGCAGAAACCTTGAGTGGTGAGGAAAACTTCCTTTAAGGGAGATTTAGTAATTTAGAAATCATAGTAGTGGTCCAAGCAAAACCTGGGCCAGCTCTATAAGGGTTGGTAGATGAATCTGACCACTATGAAGAGAAGCAGAGAAGAGAAGGGGTGCCGTGTCTGGAAATATACACCCTCCCCCGCCGGTCTAGGCAAACTCTGCAACTCCTCACTCCGTTAACTATAAGCTTTATCAAAGAGGAGAGTTTTAAGTTTACTCTTAAATGTGGAGATGGTGTCTGCCTCCCCAACCCAGACTAGGAGCTGGTTTCACAGGAGAGCTCATACCATCCCATTTCTTTGCTAAATGTAGATTTTAAAGTGTTGTCTAGATAGTAGCCAAACGCCTGGAGAGCATGATCCCAGATATTATCTCGCCTGACCAAACAGGCTTTATTCAGGGCCAGCACTCTTACTCAAATCAAAGGAAATTATTCAATATTGTTCATTTGGCCCGGTTGAAGTGCCCTGAAGAAATTGTTTCACTTGATGAGGAGATGGCCTTTGCCCGAGTCAAGTGGAAATATTTGTGTTATGGTTTCAGCATTTTGCTATGTATTTTGTTCTATTTCTGTTGCCTGTTTGTAGTTTTCTGTATGTTTCTTGTTGTATGTTTTTTCTGTAGGTTTCTGTTCCCTGTCTTGTAAATGTATCCTGTGTGGTGTATTGTTGTCTGTATATATTTTTGTTTTGCCTGTTCATGTTCTGTTTCCTGTTTTATTTTGATAGTCCTGTTTTCTGTCTTGTCTTGTCTTGTCTAGTTTTACTGCTGTGTTTTCCCGCCTTTGTTTGATTACCCTGTCTCTCCTAATGTGTTTCACCTGTTGTGTCACCTGCCCCTCGTTACCTCATCACCCAGTGTATTTAGCCCTTGTGTTTCCCTTGTCTCTTGTTGGATCGTTTTGTGTCTTCGTCCGGTCAGTTTGTGAGCTTGTTTGGATTCTTCCCTGTGTTGTTTTGTCAGTTTTTCCTTATGCGTTTTTTCCTGTGGTTTTTCCAGCCTCTGTGCTGCCGTTTTTTGTTCAATTAATAAATCCTCGAGCTCAACCTTTCTCCTGCCTGCCTGCCTCTCTCTGTGCGTTTGGGTCCTATTATTCCCTGCAGTGTAACAATTTGTTTTGCATCGTTCGAATATTTTGCTTTAAAGATGTGTACATTGTGTCGATCAAATTGCTTTACTCCTCCCCCCTTGCAGCTGTGATCTCTAACTGTGATCTAACGGTACTCAATACTAACGGACTTCTTCCCTCTCGGCAGGGGGACGAGACAGGGGTGTCCGCTCTTCCCCCTCCTGTTTGCCCGAGCGATTGAACCCCTAGCGGGGGCGCTGCGCCTCTGTAGGGATTTTAGAGGCATACAACACACGGGACAAGAATTCAAGGGGCTTTTCTCAATCGGTGTTCTTCTATGTACTTGTGTTCTTGTCCCTGTGAAATGTTATCTTCTGTGGCCAAAGTACTGTCTCAATACACAGGTTTGCATTTTGCCAAGAACTGTTAAAATTTAGAAGCTGAGTTTCAGTCTGTATGATAAACCGTTGTACATAGTGTTAACATGCTATGTTATGTAGACTAAAGGGGAGACATCAATGTATATAATTTGTACTGCTAATTTCCATCTGTTGTCCCTGGGCATATACAGTGCACTACAATAATATAGAAATGATAATTCACACCAGTGCATAGGCCTACCCATTCAAAGAGGCATGCTTCTTTATTTTATTTAAACTGACTAAAACTAATACACTGATAATAGGGATCACGTTCCACTGTTTTTGAATAAGGAAGGGTTGTTTGAGCTAAACCATAAACAAAAAAAAATGAAAGCTCAATAAGTTTTTTTTCAATATTACTGCCATAGTTGTAACATGAGGTTTTCTTGTCCAGAGTGTCTTTAAATATAAAGTGGTTATATTGTTTTTATTTCTAGCTGTTATTTTAGAGCACTGCAGGCAGCCTCTGTGCTCAGGTGTTGCGCAATAAGAGCAAGAACGCATCGTCTCAAACTGTTAACAGCATTTTTTTTTTCTTCTTCCAAGAGCAACCAGCAAGAACGTTCTCCCCAAGAACACAAGTCCATTCTTTGCATTCTTGAGATTGAGAAACAGCCAAGGTCTCTGTCTACGCAGACAATCTGTTATGTTTCTGATCTACCTCAGTTCCTACCCTGCATTTTAAAAATTTTAAGCCAATTTGGCAACATTTCAGGGTATAAGCAAAATTTTCAAAACAGCGAGCTTTTTCCTCTGAACCATGAAGCAGTAGCCCTTCCTTCCAACCTTTCTCCCTTTTAAGAGGGCCATAGAGGGTTTGAAATATATGGGGATTGAGGTTACTCACCCGCTTCCATCAACCTCAAAAAATGTCACTGCACTCCTACATCTGTGTAAACAGGATATGAATCGCTGGGCTTCTTTACCATTGTCCTTAGTGGGGCGTGTTCATTTGATTAAAATGGTTGTATTGCCAAAGTTTCAATATCTTTTTCAAAACATCCTCATCCTCCTTTTAAAACACTTGATATAATTATTATACCTTTCATATGGGGGAACAAACCAAGTCGAATAGGCAAGACTCAGCTTCAAAGATCGAAACACTCAGGAGGCCTGGCTTTGCCTAATTTCCCTTTTTTATTACTGGTCATGCAACATTCAGAAACTACTCCACTGGTTTGAAGACAAACAAATTGCTGAAAAAGCTGACTGGATACAACTGGAGTTTTCATTATGCCGACATGATCTGGGCTCAGTGGTCTGTGCAACTCTGCATCTTCTTAGCAAAAACTTGAGTTCAAATATCATAGTTAACCACTCAATAAGAATATGTGCTCAATTTAGGAAACACTTTGGTCTGCAAGGACCCTCTATTCTATCCCCCATTAAGTCTAATCACATGCACCACCCACCACCCCTGCACGGACCCTGCATTTTTGCTATGATCAACAAAGGGATTAGAGCAATTCATAATTTAGACAAAAAGGTACATTTGCAGGTTTTTCCCAGTTATCTCAACTTCATGACTTGCCTATGAACCATTTTTTCCGTTATTTGCAGGTCAGGAGCTTCACACAAAAGACATTTGGTTCATTCCCAGATAATCCCACCAAATCACATATGGATGATGTCCTTGCATTGGCACTAATCATTAAAGGATTTGTCTCCCAGATGTATGATCTCATCAACAGTGTTGTAATGTAACGAAGTACAAATACTTCACTACTGTACTTAAGTAGAATTTTTACGTATCTGTACTTTACTTCGTTATTTATATTTTCGGAAACTTTTACTTTTACTCCACTACATTTCCTAAATAAAACGTATACTTTTGCTCCACTCCTAAATTGCCAAGATAATGCACACTCTATTCCAGTTGGTGACATGATGCCCGTTTGTGGCCAAGCGGCAAAAAAAAAAAAAAAAAACATAGGCAAAAACTAAAGAAGAGGAGGAAGCATGACTGATAGTGTCATGGAAGCACCTGGTACAGGCTCTGCCGCCATGGTAACAGACGATGACCACCCCGACGACAGTGGTGATGAAGATAACGTTACACAACTTTGGCCATAAAGTTCATAATTAAAGTTTTTTTTACTTTTACTTCTAATACTTAAGTGCATTTAATATCAGAAAATTGATATGGATACTTAAGTACTGTTAATATCAGATACTTTAAGACTTTTACTCAAGTAATATTCTAAAAGGAGACTTTAACTTCTACCAAAGTAATTTTCTGGTAAGATACTTGTACTTTTACTCAAGTATTGCTTTTGAGTACTTTATACAAGACTGCTCATCAACAACATTAGCCCATACTCCACTGAACACTTGAAAGAAGCCAGGGACTCCTGGAGTATTTTTAACAGATAGCCAATATAATTTAATTGACCTGACACTCACTTCTTCTACATCCACTAAACATGGCTTAATACAGTTGAAGGTTGTGCATAGGGCCTACTTCACTAATGCCAGGCTAGCAAAGATCTACCCAACCCATGATCCACTTTGCCCTCAGTGCAGAGGCCAGCCAGCAGACCTAATACACTCGCTCTGGTTGTGCCCAAGTCTTAATTAATTCTGGATGAGTATTTTTTAAATCTTTCAGTGAAATGTTTTGCTCATTGGTTGAAGAATGTAATGCACTTTTTACAATTAGAAAAAATTAAATAGACACTAAAAAGGTATTCCCAAATAAATAAACCAATTTAGTATTATATTGAAGCCCTTTTTTTTTTTGACTCTCTCAAAGATCCCCTGATGAAGAGTAAAGTGGATGCCAGTGGATATCAATTTTATTGTAGCAAAACTCCCCCAATATGTTTTTTATTATATATATATATATATATATATATATATATATATATATATATATATATATATATATATATATATTAGTTAATTTATTTTATTTATTGTTGATAATAATTTGTACAATGATATGGTTGACTGGTGAATGGCTGTATTGTGCCCTTTGTAACCCTGTGTTTAAAAAAAAATCAATAAAACATATTTACAAAATGGTTGCTGCGTCTAGAGCTTAGTGCCGTCCAAGACTATTGTGACTGATTCAAAGACATTCAAACAACTCAGAGCTATTTTTCTCCTTTCCTAGAATGTACCTGCAGTGTAGCCAGACTTACGTCCACAGCCCTGTGGAGATAGGTCTGGCAATGCGAGACTTAGTTCCACCCACCTTTTAAAAAGGGTCAAAGTTTAAGACAAAAACATGGACAACACCAAAAAAAACAAGTTCACTGCTATTTTAATGTACACAGTGCAATGTATACGCATTGCTAAGCCTCTGTCATGATTGACATCGACGTGTAGCCACGCCCTAAAGCATCCCCTGCTTTATGGTGAATTTTTACTAGGGCTGTCAGCATTAATGCGTTACTCGCGATGTGATTAAGGGCTGAGCATAACGCGTTAATTTTTTTTTAATCGCATGCCGGCATTTATTAATTTATTTTACACTTCACTCGGCTTTGCGTCATGCCTAACAGGCTACTATTTTGACCCTTTTCAGTACCGTTACTTATCAATCTGCCACTTCCTCGTAACACATCCTTCTGCTGCAGGCTGCAGGCATGATGGAGAAAGACAGCAGCAATAACTTTGAATGGAGCTTTTTATTTTCCAAAACTCCCGGACGGCTCGTAGACAAGTCGAAAGCCAAATGCACATTGTGTAAAGCCGAATTAAAATATCACCGAAGCACGTCAAGCTTGAGCTACCACCTACGGAACTAAGCATATAGTTCAGTTAACGAGATGCTACCCGCTAGCATCCTACCCACTAGCAAACGAAACCATAAATTCATTATGAAAATATTTATTGAGGTAATAATAGCCTGGAAGGGGTCAAGGCTCGTAAACATGAGCCATAAAGCAGATGGACCGACAACCAAACAAAACAAAAACCTTGAAAAAGGGCTAGTACTCTGCTGTTTGACCGCTGCTTTCAGCTGCAGTGCTTGTATAAGCCTAAACTATGTGGAATAAACCAAATAGGAAAATTTGCTGAATAAGTTAGGACATGGAGACATTAGATACAAAACAGCAGTACTCTGCACATAGTAAATAAAGTTGATTAGTAACGAGAGTGCTGGTTTAAGGCACTTCCGCATTAGCTTCATTTTTATAGGCCTGGAAGCTTCGTCCATTATTTTACTTGTTCATTATGAAATCCATTCTGCTTGCTTATTGAAAGAATGCCCAAATCAATGAAACTCCATTGCCACATGCTCCCAACTCTTCGCCCTTCTCCTCAACCGCAACCAGAAGCTACCTTTTTCTGCCTCTTCTGCCAGATCTTTGGTGGCTTTCCAATGCCTCACTCCTGTAGTGCCCATGTCTCGGAGCAGTCGAGAGCTTGAGGAGCCGACAAAGCCCCTGCTACACCGTCAGGACTGTCTTGCAGGCCATCGACCACATCACAAGGTCAGGGTGGAGAGATGTTTCCACTATTTCCCTGGGGAACTGAAGCTGCTTCCTGAGGTCAACTCTTAAGCTCCACTCCTTGCCAGGTAGGAAAGACTTGCTGTGCCCCTCGGGCAGTGGGGTTGGCACTCTCCCCAGCTCTTGCAAACTGAATGGACTGTTTGGCTGGAGCAGAGGGTCTGCTATTTGCCTCCTGCCTGCATGTCTCTGCCACCTCAGCAAGCTTCTTCAGAACCAGATCATGCCGCCATCTGTAGCATCCTTGAGATAATGCCATTTTGCATCCTGTCAAGATATGCTGGAGGCTCACATTAGCAGTGTTGCACAGTAGGCAGGGCTCTTCAGCACAGAACTATTGGTGGAGATTGTGGGGGCAAGGTAGGGTGTCATAGTTCGCTCTGATTAGAAAACTGAGCCTGGCCTGAGGGATATTCCACAGATCAGACCATGATATTGGGCTGTCCATGAGACCTTCCCATGACATCCAACCTTTCTGCTGGCCTTGTGTCACAGCTTTGATGTCATATCTTTCCTGCTCAGATTTGGTCTCCTCTGCCGTGGTAGCCCATGGCTTTCCTCTCGTCTTTTGAGGCCCTTGACCAGAAGACGGTGGCCTCTTCCCTACCAAGGCCTGCTCGACCCTCCTGGACTCTGCCGACTACCTCACAGTGCTGCAACTTCTGATTGCCGAATTAAACTCCTCCTGGACGATTTACTTCCTCCCAATTCATACTTGGGTGCCCACTACTCTCTACAGTCGGTCAGTGCATTCCCTCAGCTCCAGAGCCAGCTGTGCCTTATTCTGCTTACATCCCCTGCTGATGGATCACAGAGGCAGTTGTAATTTGTTCCTGCCGAAGAGGCCTACAACAGAGAAACATCTTGGCTGCCCCAGCCAACTTCTAATGTACGAGTTGGCCAGCCCGTCCAACTTGCTTGCTGTGGAGGAGAGGACTTAGAGGAGAGGCCTAGCTTGAGAGGCCAAATGTATACCTTTGGTACAGTGTGAATTGGTAACACCATACCTTATACTTGCCAGGGAGCGATCCGGCTGTGATCTGTCATGGCCAGGCCATTTGAAAGCTGCTTCCTCACGTTGTTTCCTATCTGCCTGTCCGAGAGCTATGCCGTGTAGGTTAGACCAAGGCTATGGACAGGTTGACTCGACAGCAAGAGGACCTTCTCACCTCCTATGCTGGAGGAAGATGGTGTGGTCACTCCTGACCCCTTTCCGACGGGAGAGCCTATGATACTTGGAGGGCTTGATCCTTATTCTTACCCACTCCACAAGCTCAACAATCCTCTTCAGCAGTTATACTGTACATGCGGCTGTCTGCAGTATGGTGGTGATGTCATCCATGTAGCCTCTCAACAGTGGTAGCCTCTGGCCTGAAGGCAACTTCACTCCTCTGACCACCTACCTTGCACTGATGAGAATGATCTTGAAATCTGCAACAGACAATTGCCATGGGATGAGCACCCCATGGCAATGCATACCTCAAGCCATTGCCACCCAGTGGTGAAACCCTGGTGGCTGCAGCTCCTGGAGGTCTTCAAAGTACCCAGCTACGAGAATTTTGATGCAGTCAGTGATGTGGAAAACACCTAGGTCGCTGTACTGCTCTCTGATGTACTGTTTAGCTCTGATTTTGTTATATCCAGTTTCCCGCTCCTCCTGTCCTCCAGCAGTTATCGTGCATGCTTAAATGGATTCTTGAGTAAGCTGCTCCTCTCCTTATCTTTTATTTTTCTGCACTTGCAAATGCACTTAGCCCTTCACAAGCTGGCCAGGCTCTGCTTCACCTCTTCCCATAGCAGCTTCAGGCCTTGCTTCTCCTCTTGCATCACCGTCCTTCACTAGAAGTTCTATTTCTTTCTTCCTTTTTCCTTTGGCCTGCTGCTTGCCTCTCATTGATTGCTCCGAACCGGCCTCTATACTCTTCGTAAAGGATGTCTCCGAGACTGTTGAGCTTGGCTTTCACCCGACCATGTATTGAGTGTTCCAAGCTGGCAATAAGGTCCTTGTCAAGCTGTTGCCAGACTGCTACCTCCTTCACTTTTGGCCACTTCATTGCCTGTCTCCACCACGGTCAAGGAGATTACCCTCCACTGTTTGCCCTCTTCTCTTTTCTTCCTGCCCATGCTTAGCAACAATGGAAACTTCAGCACTGCCCCTGCAGTGCAATGTTGCTGCTGGCCTTCCTCTCTGCACTTAATTCTTTCCTGATGGATCTGTAACATTCTGAACGTGGTCACCTTCTCCCATCCGCACCTGCATCTCCTCAAAGTCCTAAATTTGTTGTAAGGTTTCATTCCAGTCATGACTGAGAAATCCGTCCCTTTTGGCCCATCTTTCACAAGCCTCTCGGAGGGCCGTTGGGTTGTTTCGCTGTATTCGCGTCTGTAGTCAAATTGAGGGTGTTCCCAGATGCTACCTTTTTCCGCCTCTTTTGCCAGGTCTTTGGTGGCTTTCTGATGCCTCACTCCTGTAGTGCCCATGTCTCAGAGCAGTTGAGAGGTTGAGGCGCAGACAAGGCCCTGGCACTCCACCTCCACTAGGTATGTGACAGCCAGCCTCCGTGCACTCCGCAGCCGAGAGCTAAGAGCTAAGAGTACTTTGCCTGCTTCCGCTCATGGGTAGCTTCGAGTCCCACGGCATTGTGAGCTCCACCATCAGCAGGTTTAAATGAACAATGAGCGGGTATTATTCAAGATATTGGGTTTTATTTCTATCTTTATTCAAGAGCGCATTTGAGAGCATTTCTCATTAATTTTACATTCACATTTTAAAAAAATCCTTTAAAGCCTTCCTCTCACACCCAGAAATGTTGCTTGTTTGTAGGTGACCAAATACTTATTTTTCACCATAATTTACCAATAAATTCATTAAAAATCCTACAATGTGATTTTCTGGAGCCCTGCCCCGTTGAGGGTGCATTTGCTTTAATTTAGAAGCAAATGTTACTCTGTAACCGGGTTTATGTACTCCCGCCCTCCAATGCTTTATTAAAAATATATTTGTCAACAATGTGCACAGAATGGTCGATGTACTTTCAAAACATGCATCAACCAGCAAATAGGAGAAAGGTTTGAAGAGGGACATATCAAGTTACGTCCACAATTATAAGGGTGAGTATCATAAATTAAGCATATAGCGCATGGCTTAATAGATTGATGTCTGTAAAGTAAGAGTAAAGTAACAGTATGTGTATATTAAATGAGCCCACTTTGTATTTTTTTCCTCATGTGGTTAACCATGTTCGTGGGGATTTGGTTAATTTTAGACATGTTAGAGCTAATAGTAGTAGTAGTAATAATAATAATAATAATAATAATAATACATTTTATTTATAATGCCCTTTTCATCAAAAGATCTCAAAGTGCTACAGGTTAGAACAAAAAAAAACATCTAAAGGGTACCAAAAGCTTTGCTAAAAAGAAATGTCTTAAGACCTTTAATTAAAACAGTGCCCTCAAGGTGTTAGGGAGGGCATTCCACAAATGTGGGGCAGCAGCACAAAAGGCCCTATCTCCCATTGTCCCGAGTCTGATTCTGGGTATGTGGAGGAGGTTTGAGTGAGTTGAGTGGAGGGAGCGTGTTGTGTTTTATGGGTTGATAAGTTTTTTGAGGTAGGGGGGGCATGTCCATGGATGCATTGGTGTTTGGGGAGGGAAACTTTATACTCAATCCTGGTGGAGACGGGAAGCCAGTGGAGTGAGTGGAGAATGGGGGTAATGTGCTCATGTTCCCGCACTCTCATCAGGATCCTAGCTGCAGAGTTTTGGATGTACTGAAGCCTCTGCAGACTCTTTCTAGGAATCCCAATGAGAATTGTGTTACAGTAGTCCAGTCTGGAGGAAACAAAGGCATGAACCAGCTTTTCGGCATCTGAGAGGGAGAGAATGGGGCGGAGTTTGGAAATGTTACGGAGGTGGTAGAAGGAGGTCTTGCATAGGTGATTTACATGGGCTTCACCTTTGAAAAGGTGATGCTGGTTATGGATGATGATTTGGTCTGGTGAGGGGTGCCAACCAGGATGGCTTTGGTTTTGGAGCTGTTGAGTTGAAGGAAGTTGTGCTCCATCCATACCTTTATCTCCTCCAGACAGGTGGTGAGTTTTGATGGGGATGACTGTGAGGGTGGGGTTGCAGCTGTGGCATTTACATAGAGCTGTGTGTCATCGGCATAGCAATGGAATGAAATTTTGTGACGGCTGATGATTTGGCCAAAGGGGGTGAGGTAGAGGATGGGGCCAAGGAATGACCCCTGGGGGACACCGCAAGTAACTGTGTGGATTTGATTTGGAGTGGCCCAGGGAGATGTATTCTGTCCGGTTTGTGAGGTATGATTTGAACCAACTGAGGGCAGTGTCATTGAGTCCAGTGGTGAGGTGGAGCCGGTTTAAAAGAATGCCATGGTCGACAGTATCAAATGCAGCAGAAAGGTCCAGGAGGATGAGGAGGGAGGGAGAGCCAGCATCGGATGATATGAGGAGGTCGTTTGTGACTCTGATGAGGGCAGTTTCTGTGCTGTGGGCAGAGCAGAAACCTGACTGGAATTTTTCAAAGAGGTTATTATGTTTGAGGTGGTCCTGAAGGTGGGTGGCAACTGCTTTCGCAAGTACTTTTGATATGAAGGGGAGATTGGAGATGGGCCTGTAGTTGGATAGGACTAGTAAAACGCTAAACCGTAATATAACTGAAAGAGCACATTTTTTCTGTTATGCTCTCCTGTCAGTTTCTGTGTCGGCCCTGCATCTCTGTAGCTATGTTTCCATCCACACGTTTTTATCCGAATTAAGTGATATCGAATGAAAAATGCCTTATGGAAATTCGATTGAATTTCATGAATATCGACTCAAAGGAAATACGTTCGGTCTCATCGGATTTTATCTTGATCGATATATACTGCTTATGCGATAAACGCTGATGGAAACGTTATTTGCAGAATAAATAATGAATTGCAATTAAGTTTTAGGTCATTTTATGGTTGCAACCCACCACAAAACGAAGAAGTTTTAGTTAATTTACGCCCAGTATTTCTGCTCTGTTTGCACACATGGTGGGTGTCAACAAAGACAGATGTAAGTGGACAAACGAGGAGACGAGAGACTTTTTGAATTTAATTTACGAGCAAAATATAACGCTGTCGTTCCCACACCACAGGCCGCCTCCGTTGTCGTCAGGCATTTACGTGCATCTGCATCTGCATAGCAATGTGTTGATAGCGTCGTTTTCTTATTATAACTTGATATGTCGCTATCAGCTGGCACATAAGCACTATTATAACTTGTGCAATATTGATCATTTGTTAGTAGATGGCACGATCCATTTTGTCTAGGAAAACTTTGTTCGCAAATGTTTGCTTGAATGTTGTGCGATTCAGTGTGAAAATGAATGGAAACACCTTAAAATGTCTCAAATCAATTCAATATACCAATTTGACCGCAAAACAGCATGTGACGTCATTACGCACAGGTTTTTATTCGCTTTAAAGCCGTTGGATGGACACACTTTCACCAGCTTTATTCGCATGAGTCTTTTTACCGAACTTCAGATAATTTGATTGACAAGTGGATGGAAACTTAGCTAGTGTCTCTCTGTTTTCCCCCCTCCCCTCCTGCCTGCGCCAGCCAGCTGATTGTGCACACCTGTTCGCCATCTCACCATCATTCCTCCCGCCATACACACCTGCCAGCCATCTACTTCAATCAAGCACAGTATTTAAACCTCGGATCTACTCACCATCTTCGCTTGTACTACAGGTACGAACTACAGCTACTGTTGAGGAAAAACAGTGACTTTTATTCATCTGCGGCTTTGTGCTTCACAGAGACCAGACTCCGAGCTTCAGCTGGCTGGGTTCCAGCTGTTCAGAGCGGCTCTTTAGGGCAAATCGAAAGGTGGTGGTATCTGTTTCTCAATAGTGGCTGGTGCAATGATGTAACAGTGATTCAAAAGAACTGTTCTCCTGATTTGGAAACCTTCTTTACTTCTTGACTTCAACAAAGGTAACCTTAGTCACAAACTACCCAAATACAGACAGTTTATTAAATGTCCAACCAGAGACAAAATATTTTGGATCACTGTTACACAACAGTCAGCAATGCTTATTTGTCTCCAACGCTGCACTGGGAAACTGTCTCCGGTGTTCACAGACATTTTTAACACCTCACTGAAGACATGCTACATACCAGCCTGCTTCAAGTCCTCCTCCATCATCTCAGTCCCCAAGAAAACAAGGATCACAGGACTAAATGACTACAGACCCGTCGCCCTGACCTCTGTGGTTATGAAGTCTTTTGAGTGCCTTGTTCTGGCTCAGCTAAAAACCCTCACCGAACCACTCCTGGACCCTCTGCAATTCACCTATAAAGCCAGCAGGTGGATCACAGACTTCCTGTCTGACAGGAAGCAGCACGTAAAGCTGGGGAAACACGTCTGACTCTCTGATCATCAGCACCAGTTCCCCTCAAGGCTGCGTCCTTTCCCCTCTGCTCTTCTTCCTGTATACCAACAGCAGCACCTCCAGTCCCCAGTTCGTCAAGCTCCGGAAGTTCACGGACGAGACCACCCTCATCTCTGGTGGGGATGAGTTTGGCTACAGGTGGGAGATTGACCACCTGGTGACCTGGTGCAGTCAGAACAACTTGGAGATATACGCTCTGAAGATGGTTGTGGACTTTAGGAAGGACGCAGTCCCACCTACCCCATCACCCTGGGTGACTCCACAGTCAACATTGTGGAGTCCTTCAGCTTCCTGGGCTCCACCATCTCCCAGGACCTTAAGTGGGAGCTGAACATCAGCACCCTCGTCAAAAAGCACAACTAAGGATGTACTTCCTGCGGTAGCTGAAGAAGTTACAACCTGTCAAAGACTATGGTGTACTTCTACTCTGCCATCATTGAGTCCATCATCACCTGCTCCATCACCATCTGGTATGCTGCAGCCATTGCTAAGGAAAAGAGCAGAGTGCAGTGCATCATCCGCTCTGCTGAGAGGGTGCAATCTGCCTGCTCTCCAGGACCTGTACACCTCCAGAACGCTGAGGCAGGCAGGAAAGATTGTAGTCGATCCCTCTCACCCTGGACACAAACAGTTTGAACCCCTCCCCTGCGGTCCATCAAGGGAGGAGGGGGTTCCTAGCATACGAGTAGAAAATAAATTAACTATACAAGAGCAATTAAGGCAAAGTTAAAGTTCTGAGGTAGTGGCAAGTTAAAGTGACGTATAATCAATAGCAGTGAGTCATGTCAGCAGTATAAACCAGAATAATATATACTGTGATTAAGTAATGATACTTAGTGTTGTCTCTCTTATTATAGCAAAACAGGAACATAAATGATGCAGTATGGAGAACAACCGAGTCCCAAATGACACCAAGACACTTTAAGTGCAGCTGTTGATGTTCACTACAAAACTAGCAAATGGTTGTAGTATGTAGCCAGACCTAGGTAGATCTGGGCAGGGTGGAGGATCATGGGGGGCAGCAGTGTGAATTCTAGCTTGGGGTTGGTGATATGACACAGTTATGATGCAGCAGCTCAACAGGGGTCAAGTCCTTCAGCCCCACCTGGAAGAAAAGAAAGTGAAACAAAAATGTTTTTATCTGTTCAGTTTGCTTTGTATTAATAAAAAAAAAAAAAAAAATGCTATTTCAAGGAGCAAATAAGAAGGCATATTTTCATCTCTAGATCTGTTTTCATTATAGTAACGTTAGTGAAATTGTACTTAACATTACAACTTTTTATACAGACTGATATGAATTCATTATTTTCATTCTAACATTACATGAATGAAGAACAATAACTGAAAAACACACAGCAGTGATTCAAAAACCAACACAAACAACCAGTTTCTTGTGCTCTTTCAGTTATATCACAGTTTAGGTTTTACTATTGGTAACATGTCCGAAATTAGCAAAATCCCTAGGAACATGGTTAACCAAACAAGAAAAAAAATACAAAGTGGGGTCATTGAATATACATATACTGTCTGTCATCTGTCGATCTATTAGTTTACAGACATCAAGCTAGGCTATATGCTAGTGCCATTTGCTATATGCTTAATGTATGTTACTCACCCTCGTAATTGTGGATGTAACTTGATATGTCCTACTTCAAACCTTGTCCCTTTTGCTGGTTGGTGCAGGTGAAAGTACATAGACCATTCTGTGCACATTGTTGACGTATGTATTTATAATATATATATATATATATATATATATATATATATATATATATATATATATATATATATATATATATATATATATATAAAGCATTGGATGATGGGAGTAAATAAACCCAATTACAGAGTAGCCGCCCGCAAGGGACGTTCTAAAGTAAAGCGAGCACACCCTCAACGGAGCGGGGATCATTTCATTGGTCAACACTACACCTGGCAGTCTATTAGTTGGGGAATTTTGACAGGGTTAAAATAACATAACAAAATCTGAGAGTGCAGATGAAATTCAAGAGGAGAAGATTCGCAAGCGCACAGAAGCAGCCTGTGCAAGGAGAAGGGCTGAAGCTGAGAGCATGAAATCTGTCCAAGCAACAACATATGAGTCCAAGCATAAAGTCTGAGCAGAAGCACAGCAAATTCGAACATGAGCAATTACTTTTTGAATGTAGGAGCAAGGTTTTGAGGGAAATTATTCCAAAATCTAAATGTAAAATTTATGAGAATTGCTCTCAAATTGAAAGAATGTGCTCTTGAATAAAGAAAGGAATAAAACTCCATATAAAGATAGCTCTGAATCAGTCATCGAATCCGTTTCTGTACTTTTAGCTTTTCTAATATTAAAATAATTTAAATTGCAAATTTGAATATCTTTAATGAATTTCTTTAAATATGTGATTTGAGCCAACCACTTTCTTCTGGATGAAATTACAAAATCTACCCATAATTTTTCTCATAAAAGTATCAAATCACCTGTTAAAAGGCACCAGAATACAGAAAATTAAATGTACTCTCTTCAAAATGTTGTGATTCTCTGAGACTGAGACAAGACAGAGTAAAAATAAGTTCTATCAACTCGACTCAGCCGACAGGAAGTGTCGCAGGCCAGGTTGAGAGTGTAAACAAAGAGAGAGGGCTAAGGGCTAGGCTAAAGCTAACTCCTTAAGGAATATTACTACACAGCGTTTTTCAAAATGGATGAACTGCGGCTGCAGATCACTGAATGGATTATGGACTGCAACATCATGATTTTCACATAAACAACATGCTAAGAACAGCTGGCATTTGCAATCTTGCATTTCTGCCTTCTGGAACTAGACCATTAATGTAGCATGACAATTCTGTCTGATATAAGGGAAAATCTATATGTTTTGTAGGAGGGAAAAGTTTTAAATTATTGGAAGTTGTGAATTGATTCAGAATCTAAGAAGATAGGAATCACAATTCATACATGAAACGATTTTTTTCTAACACCTCTAATTACCAGTAACATGACTATTAAGTCTAATATCTACAACCTCCTGGTTGATAATAAATGGTTTATGTGTCTCTTACCGGAGGAAGATGCCTTTGATATTTGGAGTGCCTTCAAATGCTGAAGCAGGAACACTGGAGATGTGGTTACTTTGCAGGTAAAGGTACTCGAGAGACTCAGGCAGGTCAGAGGGGATGTGTGACAGCTGGTTGCCAGACAGGTCCAGCGTCTAAAGTTACAAGGTCCACAATGAAAAATTAACATTTTCAGTGATCTATGTGATAAATAGTTGTAAACTGAGAAGACATACAAAAATATGCTTTATATGTTTAACTAATATCCCTTTTCACTGCATGAACAAATCTAAACCATTGCCATAGGTTCTGCTTTTGCTTCCACAGTTTTTTGTCTGCTTTGGGTGCAACTATTACAAATTCACTTCAGTACTTTGTGACAAAACAGTGTGGCTGGTTAATTGACTCACTTGCAGTAGCTGTATATGCTGGGATTGTTTAGCACTGCAAATCTGCACACTTGCCTCAACCTGAATTGACTCGGATGCTTGTGAATCCAGCTCCACTACATACTCGCTGCATTTGGCACTTCCTGTACATGCTACACTTCTGCCCATACAAAAAAAAACAGAGGAAGGCTAATGAAGCATAAATTACTTTACTTCCACGTAATACCGACACATCCTTTTAGTGTGCCCTGTACTCTTGTGGCCTATAAGGTGGCCTAAAACGGCTAATACTCAAAGAAAATTTTATATATTTAGAGATCCAAGTAAATACAAAGGCAATATAACACTTCCTGGCAATAAAATATATGCATACATATATCTGAAATGGTTTGTGAAACACATTGGAAATGCAAGGAAGAACCCCATACTAAAGCATCACAAGAATCCAGGTTGCAAGTTCCTGCAGTGGACAAGAGTGACAAAACCTGCAGTAACAAAATCTTGCAGTAATATCGTTTCTTCCTCCCCAACCACTTACTGTGAGTGCACTGAGCTCCATCCAGGCTCCCTGGTAGGCTGAATTCAATTTCAGCTGGTTGTCGCTCAAGATGAGCTTTCGTAGATTCTCCATGCCCATTAGTGCACCTTCTGGTATGCAGTTCAAGTGGTTGTTCTTGATTTCGAGCACCTGCAGGCTGCGTGGAAGACCAAGGGGCATCAAATGAAGGCTGTTCCCTGAAAGATCCAGGGTTTCCAGAACCCGCAGCTTCCTGAATGCCTCACGGTGCAGCTTGGGGCTTGTCAGCTTGTTGTAGCTGAGGTTGAGCTCGGTCAGGGTGTACAGCAGGGCAAGGTCGTTACGGCCAATTTCGGTAATAAAATTGTGTAGCATCATTAGCGTCTTAGCCCGCTTAGGCAAGCCCCTGGGAATCCGCTCTAGCAAGTTGTTGTACATGTGAAGAGTGTGCAATTTTTTCAAGCCCTGGTAAAAATGCAAATGTGTTACGCAGAAGGTCAAATTTTTCAGATGCTGAGAGCAAAGCAGTTCATGATATGCAGAACATATAATCTCTTCCATTCTGTTCCTACAAGGGTTATGGTTAATTAAAATACAATCTGAAATGTCCATGTTTTTACACAACTTAGCTATCATGTAAAAGATCCAAAAGAATATGAACTTTAAAAGAAATATACCTGGAAGGCAGTCGGGTGGATGGAACGTGAGCGCAGCTTGTTATTGTGAAGAAGCAGGTACTCAAGGTTTCGGACAGAAGTTAGAGCGTCTCCAGGGATGCTACGGATGGAGTTCTTCTCCAGGTGTAGCAGCACTAGATTGCGAGGCAGACCCTTGGGTACGACGCTCAGGTTGTTATTTGACAAGTCTAGACACTCCAGGCTGCTCAGTTGGCTGCCAGGGGAGGAGAAAAAGTCATCAGATCAGTTCTGTCTGCTTTTTGTCTGATACTGCAACACAAGAATTCTCATAGTCTTTGTTAAGTGATGCTCTTGTCGTGTACACTCTTAAAAACACATAAATCAAGGCTTTTCTTCTTTTACACTTGGCAATAGCATCAATATGTTAGAACCCCTGGGGGTTTGTCCACCTGAAAGTCTCATTGTCCATGCCCTCATTGCTGATAAGGTTGTTCTGGAGATACAGCTCTCTGAGGTTTGATAAGTTGTCAAAGGCCCCCACTGGGATTTTCTCCAGCTTGTTACTCTGTAACAACAAGAGCCATCCTTATGGTACCATAATTTACCATAATTATGAATATGAAGAAACAAGATGTATATCATTCACCAGAGCATGTGAGCGGAGCGCAAGCATGAGGGGAGCGCGACAGGGAGGATTTGTGATGGAGGGCAGAGCGAATTTTCAAAATGTTGGGGCTTCACCTTATTTCCCGCTCCAATTTTGCTCCAGTACCGCTAACACCATGAGTTCAAACATGTCCAAGCCCTGGGTTACTGCAGCACAATCCATGCAGATGGACGGCGCCTGCCCTCCCTCCAGGACCGCCAGTGCTTGTCATCCGACTGATTTTTTGCTGGCGGACAGGCCTGTATTGGCTAACAGGCCTGGATTGGCTAACTGGGAGCACCGGGAGAATTCCCTGTGGGCCAGTCTTTTTTTTTGGTCATGATGGCCAGCGTTGTTCAGTCATGGCTTTGGGTTGAAATCATAGTTAAAATATATCATGGATGCGGTCCCTAGGCTGCCAGCTCGCAGTAGCAAAACATGTCATATCGGAGGCTTTTCCGATATTGGTATCGGTATTGGAACATCTCTATTATGAATCAAACTTTTTTCTTGTAGCTCCTCAGCAGCAGCCACTAGTCCAGTCCAAGCTCTAGAACTAACATTAATGAAGAATATGGTGTAGACCTGCTCTATATGAAAAAAATTCCTGAGATAATTAATGATGCCAGATGATTCAGCACTACATTAATGAATATGACTTGACTTGATCAGAAAGCTTTGTACAAAAGTGGAGATTTGTGCTGAGAATTATGATAATTTAAAAAAATTTGATTTAGTGTCAGAAGCAGTCAGTAGTGTGCAAGGGATATATGCTGACAGTGTGGAAGGCACATCTACTGTAAGTTCTACCACAGTGTGGGAACAAGCAAACACATAGGCGGACTGGTAATCTGGCAATTCTGGCGAATGCCAGAAGGTCCGATGAACTCTTGGGCCGATTTGGGCTGCTGGGAAAAAAAAGAAAAAATGTGGCAACACTGGAATTTCACACTAGTTTCACAAAATTATGCAAGACTGTACGGCTGCAGCCTCCCGTCCGGTTCCTTCGGGCTTCTACTTTTCAAAATAAAAGCATATCATAATATGTTTTTAAATATGCAAGCATTTCCATTCTATTCTAAGATGGTGCCATGGTAGTTTATTTGAAAGTTTTATGAATTGCTTCAGTGTGTGTATTATTTAATTATGAAAGCCTGTAAATGCACCTCATGCTGCTATAATCTCACGTGAGGCTGTTTTTTGCAATTATAAAGTGAATAATGGCCCACATCTGAAATTGGGCCGGTAAGGGATGGATTTGCCAGGGCCAAATTTTTGTCCCAGTCCGCCCCTGAGCAAACATGATCAGATTAGTTACGATAGTAAAATACTATATACTATATAATAGTGTATAAGCTCACGATTGAAAGGGAACAGAATGAAAGTAATATGAAATATTATACAAAGTAGATGATGGTGTCATTAGAAAGTGCAATATTATTTTATGTTATTCTTTGTCTTTTTATTTTGTATTTTTATTTATTCTTTTAAGGTTTGGATATCTGTAAACACTCGTGTATTAGATTCTGATATTGTTGAACATCATTGTGTTGCTGTTGTTAAGATGTTGTTATATGTTCTAATACATCTACATTGTGAAGTAACACTTACTGTGTTTGCACTTAATTGGAAATTATATTTTACAACAACACACTGAATTACAAGGCTGTAGAGAACAGTGCGCTATTGCAGACTTATATACTATGGTTTTAATTACATTATTTTAATATAGTCAGTCGTGAAGTAAAGTGAAATGTCCACGGCATGAAACTCCAGGGCTGAAAATTACTGTCCCACTCCAGACCTGCTGGCGTGTTGTGTATTGAGTTACGAGTTTAACCACTAGAGGTCGCTGTAGACCACAAGATATGGTACTGCATGTTTTGTAAGACAGGTGGAGAAGAATAAGAGAATAAAGAAGAAGTTTATGCTAGCTCTATGGTCTCGTCTGTTCCGCTGTGGCTTATCTGCTACAAAACTAATTGGCGACGAGGATGGCGACTGCCGGTGTGCCTCTTCCTGCGTTGTTCCTGCCATGCACAGGACAACCTACCATTCTGTTCGATATGTGGATGAAAATGTTCGAGAATTACCAGCTTGCTATTCAAGTGGAGGGGGACGACACGAGGAAACGTGCAATTCTCCTACACTGCCTGGGCACCAAAGGCCAACGTGTATTTTATACACTTATGGATGTAGGTACAACTTATGTTTCAGCAGTAGGTGCATTGCATGCACATTTCAGTCCAGCAATAAATGTCGTGTTCAGACTACGTGTAGAAACCGCATGAAACTGTAGCCGAGTATGTGGGTGTGCTACGCGAGCTAGCTACAACGTGCAGATTTGCTGGAAACACAGATGAAATGATACGGGAACAACTGATTGAGCATGCTAACTGCGTAAAAATACGTGAGAGACTGTTAGTGCAAACGAATGCAAATCTCACTCTGGATACAGCAGTAAAGCTGGCGTGTCAATTGGAAGCAGCCATCAGGCATGCACAGACGCTAGCTTCGGAACCTCATGCTTCAGTGCACGTGGTGAAGGTGACACCAAAACATCCATTCAGAACCAGAGCAAAGAATAGCTACTCCGCTGAGCCTGCAGCAACACTGAAACAGGATCAAAGTTGTTTTAGATGTGGATCAGCAGATCACCTGGCAAATGCTCAGGACTGCCCTGCAAGGAAAGTGACTTGCCGAAACTGCAAAAAGATCGGACACTTTTCCCGTGTATGTAAGTCCAAGCAAAACACTACCAAAGTAGGAGAAGTGGTTGTTCTTGAAATTAATACAGTGCAGATGATAGAAAATGGACAGCCAGATGACAAAATTACATGCACAGTGACCATAAATGCAAAGTCAACTTCCAGTACTGTGGAGCTAGTGGTGGATACGGGATCTGCTGTGTCAATCATTCCTGAGCACCTCTACAGAGCGCACTTCAGTGGTGTACCGCTTGCAGAGCCAAAAAAAAGGTTAGTGACGTACACCAAATCTGATGTTTCAGTGCTGGGTTGCCTGTCAGCTACAGTGCAGTATGCAACCACTACAGTACCAGCTACACTGTATGTTGTGAAGACAGGCACAGCTTTGTTGGGAATGAATTTATTCACGGCACTGAGACTTTCTATCGACAACAACATGGTGTTCTCACCTGCGGTTCCAGTGACAGAGATCAGAGAAATCAAAGCTGGATCAGTGACTGGGGAGAAGCTAGGTCTTGCTAAAGGTTTCATTTACCGTGTAAAAGTCAGGGAGGACATCCAGCCTGTTCAACAAAAGCTGCAGAGACTCCCACTCTCTGTTAAACAAGCTGTCTCTGCTGAATTGGAGAGATTGCTAGAAATGGATGTGAGAGAGAGGATTGACGCATCCCCATGGGTATCACCCATTGTTGTCACACAACGAAATAATGGTTCAGTGAGCGTGTGCGTGGACTTACGTGAACCAAACATGGCTGTCATGATGGACAGTCACCCACTTCCCCATATGGATGATCTTTTCTCTGAAATGCGTGGAGCCACTGTGTTCGCCACCATTGATTTGGCAAATGCTTATCATCAGGTGTTACTGGCAGAGGAAAGCAGAGATATGACTGCTTCTATAACTCACGAAGGGCTCTTCAGGTTCCGTCGGGTTCCATATGGACTGTGGTCAGCCCCAAGTGCGTTCTCCAAGATGATGTCTCTGGTGCTGAAAGACCTCAAAGGGGTCCAGAACTATCCGGATGATAGTCAGTCTATGGCACAGAAAAGGAGGAGCATGACCGTATTCTGCAGACGGTGCTTGCTGCGCTAAAGGAAGCCAGTCAACAATGAAAAATGCCACTTCAACCAGACCAACCTACGGTTCCTTGGACACACCATCTCAGCCCAGGGTTTGCTGCCAGATAAAGATCACCTCAAGGCTATTACAGCTGCTCCAGCGCCTAGCGACGCCACCACACTGCGCTCATTCCTGGGGCTCACAGCATGGTATGCAAAATTTGTGCAAAACTATGCATCTCTGGTGGAGCTAGGGCTGAACGATTAATTGCATTTGCGATAATATCGCGATATGTTAAGACACGATTTCCTGGTCACGTGACTCACAAGAGCAAATCAGTCTGCACCCGCAGAGAAAGCATCAACTTAGCACGCTAACGCTACGCCGGACCTTGAGCAGATTTCTGTCATTCAAACAACTCTTGAGTTGTAGTTTAAAACTTTTACAGCCATTTTAATAAAATGAAGGGTTTTATTCGGGCTTGAGTCCATACATGCAGTTAATGGATACAGGCACGCAGAACTGAAGGCTCGGTTAGCAACAAAGTAGTTAAATAAAAGATGTCATTTATATAAATTCATGCATCACCTAATTTCATCATCACATACAGGCCTGGCCCCGAGGAAAGAACAGTTTGTTTAATCTATCTAATCTTGTATTGTTCATACTATACAATGATTTATTGCTTGTCTTTGTTGAATAATACAGAAGACAAAGAGCTTCAAAAATAATTGCATATTGAATTGCAATCACAATATTTTTGAAAAAAATCGCAATTAGATTATTTAAAAAATCGTTCAGCCCTAGCGAGAATGCCTACGTGATGACACATTTCAGTGGACGGCAGCAACACAGTCAAGCTTTGACATGGTCAAGACTCACATTGTAAACAGCTCAGCGCTATCCATCTTTGACCCCAGCCTTCCTACAATTGTGTCTACAGATGCTTCAGACTATGGTCTGGGGGCCATACTGACACAAATGCAACCTGATAACACAGAGCGCACAGTTGCTTTTGCCTCACGTTCACTTACCCCTGCTGAACAGAAATACTCCATTGTAGAAAAGGAGGTGTTAGCCTGTGTGTGGAGAGCAGAAAAGTGGAGGACTTTCTTATGGGGGACAAGATTTACACTGCGTACAGATCACCAAGCCCTTACCACACTGCTACACACAAAAGGACTTGGGCAAGCGGGAATGCGTATTTCCTGGTGGTCAGCCAGACTCCTGTGCTTCACATATGACGTGGTGTATCGTGCAGGAGCACAAAACTATGCTGCTGACTGTCTCTCCCGTTTGCCTTCTCCCATCAGAAGAGAATGCAGAGCCAGTGACTGAGCCTGAACTTGTAGCTCTGCTGGACACAGAACTGAAAGCTCTCTCTGTATTGACTAGACTGCGAACACCGACTGCCATTTTTAGAACAACTTTAATTGCCCGTCTTCTTCACATGCAATGTAATGCAACAACATGTACAAACAGCGCCCTCTGTAGGTTGGCTGTATAGGCAGTATCAGTAGTTTTTTTTTTTTTTAAATGACATACACCCATAACCTATTAAGGTGATCTTTCAACAAGGTCACAACAGAAAGCAAGACGAAAACAATTCATTTCTGACAAAATTTCGCTGGCTATTTATAACATTAAATTAACAAAACTTCACTGCTTTATAACAGTAACCGTTATTGTCGAGTACACAAACTTAACACTCCTCAATCAGTCTTTTAGGTTTCCCTACATGACGACGTGGTCGCTCTCGACCAGTCTCTGTGCCGCTTCCAGTAACAGCCGTAGAGCTGGATGGGTCGTGCTCTACACTTAGTTGCTCTCTCCATCCATCAGTGATGCCAATCTCCGTCCATTCAAGACCAGTGTGCGGCACTTTTAGCAGGTGACGTCGGTTTCTTTGTAGTGTGTTGCCGTACTCCGTAAACACCTCATAGGATCTTGGTGTTGTCGCTTTGATTACCGTGGCAACCGGTCCCCATTTTCCATCACATCTGACCCGCACCACATCTGCTTGCTCCAGCGGACATAATAGTTTAGCGGTCTTGTTGTAGGCATCACTCTGGCTGTTTGTTTTTGTAGAGTCTCCATGCTTTTCCTGAAGCAAGTGTTCTGCCGAGGGCAGCCTCGTTCTCAGCTTCCTGTTCATTAGGAGTTCAGCTGGAGATTGTCCACATTCAAGGGGTGATGCTCTGTAATTTTGCAGGGCTAAATAGGGATCTTACCCAGTCTCCGCAGCTTTCTTTAGCAACCGTTTCACAATCTGCACTCCTTTTTCAGCCAAGCCGTTCGATTGCGGATACCTTGGACTTGATGTGACATGTTCAAAGCCATATGTCTCTGCAAAATCTCTGTACTCCTGGCTGCTGAATTGTGGTCCATTGTCACTCACAACAGTCACTGGGATTCCATGTCTCGCAAAAATGGATTTGGTGTGTTTTATCACTTGTTTTGCCATTGTGTCAGAAAGCAAAACCAACTCTAGATAGTTTGACTTGTAGTCCATAATGACAAGATAGTCTCTCCCTGCCAGTTGGAACAAGTCTGTTCCAACTTTTCTCTATGATTCCTCAGGTTTGCTGTGGGCCATAAGAGGCTCCTTTGGTTGCTGGTACCTGTGTCGCTGACATGTCTCACAGCGCTGCACCAGTAACTCAATGTCTCTGTTCATGTGTGGCCAAAGCATCCAAGCTCTTTTTGTGAGGGCATGGAGGCAGGTATGACAATCAGTTTACCTCTCAAAAGCACGCCACTCACAACTGACAGTTCTTCTTTAAAGCTCTGGTAAGGATTGATCAGCCTCTGGTCTCCTGGCAGATTGATTTTCTCCATCACAGCTTGCAGCTCCTGGTCATCTGCCATTGCTTTAGCAATCCGTCTCCATTTCTCCTCAGACACTGGTAGTTTTTTTTGTATACAGTCCACATGTACCTGCACATCATGTTCAGTGCTGCTTGATCCCGTGTTGCTTAAACCCTTGTGTTGACTTCGGGTCACATTGGCCCGTTTTAAATTGTTGTTTCATATCAGAAAATATTGGACGTAGAAATAAAAGCTGAAAATGTGTAGAAGAAAAATTAAAAAATGTAAAACGTTGGAAATAGCGAAAACAAATTGTGAAAAAGGGTCACAAATGTCAGAAAAAAGTGTTTTTTTTTCAAGGTTGAAACGAAGACAACACAAGGGTTAAGGATGCTCTGCTGAGAGCATCTGCCATTACCAGGTGCTTTCCTGGTGTGAACTCAAATGTCAGGCTATATTTCTGGAGACGAAGCATTAAGCGAATGCGTGGTGGCACATCTCCCAGTACCTTTTGTTGAAATTGCAATCAGTGGTTTGTGATCAGTCTCTAACACCACTTCTCTCCCATAGATGTATTCATGAAACTTTTCACATCCAAAAACTGCTCCCAATGTCTCTTTCTCTATTTGTGCATAGTTTCGTTCTGCCTCCGTCATCGTCCGTGATGCATATGCCACTGGACACCACGCAGGGCCGTGTTGTTGAAGCAGAACTGCTCCGAATCCTTCTTTTGAAGCGTCTGTGGACACTTTCACTGGGAGCGCTGCGTCAAAATATTTCAGCACTGGCTCTTTAACTACACCGTTCTTGAGCATTTCCCATTCAGCCACATGTTCATGTTCCCACTGCCATTCAGCTCCACTTTCTAGCAGGCTGCGCAATGCTCTTGTGTTAGCGGAAAGATTGGGAATGAATTTTCCCACATAGTTGACTAAGCCTAGTGCATGTTGCAGATCAGTTTTATCTTTGGGTGATGGCATGTATGATATAACCCTTATCTTTTCAAGGTCTGGCTGTATCCCCGCTGCAGATAGTCTGTCACCCAGGTAAGTAATATCACGCACCCCAAACTGACACTTTTGTTTGTTCAACTTCAGCCCAGATTTTTGTGCTTGTGCCATCACCTTTCTCAGTCACTCATAATGTTCTGTCCTTGTAGTTCCCCAAACGACCACATCATCCAGGAAAACTCCCACACCTTCCATGCCATCGAGCAGTTGTTGTACTGTCCTGTGAAAAACCTCTGGATCTGAGGCTATTCCAAAAGGCATACGCAGGAAACAATGTCTGCCAAAGGGAGTGTTGAACGTGCACAGTTTTTCACTTTCTTCATCCAGCTTAATCTGGTAGAACCTTGATGATGCATCCAGCTTGGAAAAGAAACATGCTCCAGCCATCCGCTTGTAATGTCTGACTTTGTTGGCAGTCTGTAGTGTTCTCTTTTGATCCACTTATTCAAATCTCTTGGATCGATGCACGGTCTTAGATGTCCGTTCTTTTTTTCCACAATGACTAAAGAATTAACCCAATCTGTGGGTTCTTCCACTCTTCTTACTATCCCTTTGTCTATCAGGGATTTCAGTTCTTTTCTCAGTCTCTCTTTCAGAGCTACAGGCACTTTCCTTGCTGCGTGTATCAATGGCTCTGCCTTGTCTCTCGGCTGTATCTTGTACTGTTTTTGTAAGCAGCCAACGCCATGGAATACGTCCTTGTACTCTCTCACTATCTCTGCAGTGGAATCTGCACGTGTCCATATGCTTTTTAGCAGTGCCCCTAGGGGTCACTATAGTGCTATCAATGACATGGACTCTTTTAATTAGCCCAAGTTTCTCACTTGCTTTTAGACCTAAGATTGGCGGTCTATCCTCCTAGACCAGGGCAAACAGTGCATTTATAGTGCGTCCTCCTGAAAAAGTGGCTCTTAAAACACCCTTGTATGGGAGGGATCGGTTGATTGTTAAATGCTCTAAGTTCAGTTTCTTGGGTCTAACCTTTGGCTTTTTGTTCATCTTCTTGAAGTATGCCATTGGCAGGATGTTTACCTCTGCTCCAGTGTCAATTTTCATTGGAACTGTTACTCCATCCACACTCCACACTTGATATCCATTCATCCTCATTGTCATCCATATCAGTGGTTCACTGTCACTTTCCTCTTTTGCCTGCCCGATCACATGTAATTTATTCTTTTGTTAAACAGTACCTGGCAAAGTGATTTTTTTCCCCCCACACTTCCAACAGTCTTTTCCATAAGCCGAGCACTCTTTTGGGGCATGCTTACTCCCACATCTCCCACAGTCTTTGCCCTGTGGTTTCCATTTGGGTTTCTGTGACTGCCTTTTTATCTGGCCTCTTTTTGTAGTTTTGCACTGCATCCACTGTGGCTGATTCACACTCATTGTCAAAGGACTTTAACTATATCTTTGTACTATCAGCAGCCTGGCAAATATGAATTGCCTTTTCTAAGGTAAGATCTGTTTCTTTTAATAACAATAATCTTACTCTTTTGTCCTGCACTCCTATGACGATCTGATCCCTTATCATGGAGTCACACAGTGTGCCAAATTTGCAGGATTGACTCTTTAGACCAGGGGTATTCAACTAAATTTTAAAAAGGTCCAGTTAGAGGAAAAAGTTTTGAAGCAAAGGTCCAGAAGATCATAATGTCTAACAATTTAGTGTTATATATATTTAAGTAGCCTAGTAGTTGTATCAACATCTGAATGTAATCAATAACTGACCGTCAAATCAAATTAATTCAGTACAATTCAAAAACTTGTTGACAATATTTATTGTCACGTAACATAGAACTGAACATATATGTATGACTGTAGATATGTATAATGTTCTCTCATTAACTAAATAAAACTAGGGCTGCATTTCAAAATAAGAGAAAATAAATAAAATGTGAAAATTGTGCATTTTCAAAAAAAGTGCTTAACTTCAGAAAAATAATATAAAGGAAGGAAAAGTTTGAATTTCCCATTTTCTGTTTCACATCTTGACTCAACAGTCTCAACCAATTTTACAAATAATAAATCTCAACAGATCTCAACAATTGAACAGTTTTAGAGTATCACTTTCTTCCCTTCATATCCCACTCCCCCATGTTTTTGCTCAATGAGAGAATTGAGCTTTAGCCTGTCTTGCCAGGATTTTAAACCTGGGCTTGAATGGAGTCAGGGCCATTCTCATACACATGTGAAGGTGCTCATTAGTGAGCCTGGAACGATATTTAGTTTTAATTATGTTCATTGTAGAGAAAGCTGCCTCGCAGTTGTATGTGGAGCCAAACATGGTCAAGATGTATAGGGCTACTTTCCTCAGACCTGGGAAAGCAGTCTCAGGGACCATTTGGAGCCAGAAAGTGGAAGCGTCAGTTCTTACAAACTGCTCTTTCAGGGCCACATCTGCTTGGAGATCAACCAATTGCATCTGGAGAGACCCGGCATTTACCCATTTAAAGTGCTGTGTGACTTCCTTTGAGAACCCCCTGACATCTGTGATCAGAAATGGGTTCTGAATGAACATGGTGAGCTGCTCTCCAAAGCTGAAGCTGTCAAAACGGTTGCTGAAGTTTACAATCAACTTATCAATAAAATCAACAAAAGAAGACACATCTCTCTGTCCCTGAACCTGTTCTTGCACTGCTGGGAAGTGTACACAGTCTCCCTGCAGGTCTTCCTTGAACACTTCAAGTTTCCTCTGAAAGGAGCGAACAGCTGTCATCGGTTCACAAATTGAATTGTCCTTGCCCTGTAGCCTCAAATTCAGTTCATTCAGATGTGACGTGATATCAACCAACAAGGCCACATTATCCATCCATTTCTCATTTTCGAAAAAGAGAGAAAACTGGGTTGCCTTCTGACTGCTTAGCTCTGCCAAAAAAGATGCTAATTCCCTCCTGATGGACCAAAAGCGCTCTAGCACCCTGCCTTTGCTGAGCCATCTCACATTGTTGTGCAGCAAAAGATCATCAGCATTGGCATCAACTTCACTGAGGAATTCCCTAAGCATGCAATGCTGGTAGGAAGATGATGCCCTGAGAAAATTTATCATTTTCATCATTTCATTCATCACCTCAGCATGCTCATCTGACAGGGAGGCACAGAGGACAGATTGATGAATGATGCAATGGTAAGATAAAAGCTCAGGATTGTCCCCTTTCAGTCTTGCCACAGTTCCTTTTTCTTTCCCTATCATAGAAGGGGCTCCATCTGTGGTTATTGAAACCACTTGTTTTGGCTCTATTCCTCTTTTTGTTAACATCTCCTTAATGGCCAGGTAGATATCCTCTCCTCTTGTACTGGTCTGAAGGGGAGTGACACCTAACATGTCTTCACAGAATGTTTTCTGGTCTGTGTTGAAAAACCTGGCATACACTAACAGCTGAGCATTGTCACATATGTCAGTGGACTCATCCACAGCTAAGCCTACACATGGTGCCTTATGCATGGCTTCATCTAGCTGGGTTAGCACATCCTGAGTTAATATTTCACCTTTCTTTGTGGCAGATGATGCTGACATGGGAATTTGCTTTATTTTATCACAAAGCTCATTTTTTGGTTTTCCCTCAAGTAGTGTTTCAGCTACTGCACTCATGCATTCTTTGACAACCCCTCCATCTGTAAATGGCTTTTTGTGTTTACCCAAAATCCAAGAAACTCTGAGGGAACACTCAAGAGCTCGTTGTTGGGCAGTGAATGTGTGGCTCAGGATCCTGGTGGTCTGGTCATATTGGGCTCTGAAACTACTTATTTTCTGTGATCAATTCAGATTTGAGTGGGTATGTTTGTTCAAAACATTTGTTTTGTCTCATAATGGCGTTTCACATTGCCACTTTTAATAAGTGCCACGGTTTCTGCACATATGAGACACACTGGTTTAGTGCTCCCATTGGGAAGTATGAACAGAAATGAGTCTGTCCATTCTGGATTAAATGCTCTGTTTTCACTGTCCACTTTTCTTTTTTTGGAGAGTGCCATTTGTTCCTTGTTTTTCTCTAACTGTTACCCTTTTTCTGCCTCACTCGTCTGTATCTCTCCCTTTCTCCGTCTCACTCGTCTGTATCTCTCCCTTTCTACATCTCACTCGTCTGTATCTCTCCCTTTCTCCGTCTCACTCGTCTGTATTTCTTCCTTTCTCTGTCTCAATCGTCTGTATCTCTCCCTTTCTCCGACTCACTCGTCTGTATCTCTCCCTTTCTCCGTCTCACTTGTCTGTTTCGCTCCATTTCTCCGTCTCACTCGTATTTTCCTTAACTTTCTCCGGCACCCTTGTCTGTATTTCTCCCTTTCTCCGTCTCATTCGTCTGTTTTCGCTCCCTTTGTTTTCTACATGTACCGCTATCTTTTTAATCTGACTTTCTTTTCCTGTGTAACTAGCCTCTAACTCTCTCATCTGTCTGCACTGTAGAGTCCCAATGTTTCCCGCCCGGAATGCAAAGACTTCATTGGCTGAGTGGTATCACGTGGGATGGCTTAACTCACAAGCAATTGGTCTGTGCGTTTCCTCATCCACTAAACCACTACCGTAAAGACTACAAAAGCTGGGCATATTAAAATAGAAGCGGCCGTCAGGTTTTAATTCATAATCATTAGTTTTGGTCCGGGTCCGTATGGGACGGTTTCTAGGTCCGGATCCGGACCGCGGTCCGCCTGTTAGTGTCCGCAGGTCTGTCACATACAGTTCTATTGACTCTGTTTCTTTTTGCATTCTACTCCTGAAGATATACCATTCATATGTTTAATTTTTCCTTGGTGTACAATAGTCTTCAAACTTGCTCAACACTGCAGGGAAGTTTTCTTTTTCCTCTTCTGAAAAGGCGAACGTGTGTTGTACACATCCAGCACGGCACGGCCAGCCACAGTTAGCAACAGAGCTATCTTCCGTCGGTCGTTCCTTTCTTCCAGTCCTACTGCCAGCAAATAAAGCTCAAAACTTTGCCTGAAGGCTTTCCAGTTTTCGTGAACATTGCCCGTTAGTTTCAACTCATCAGGTGGACGAATATTATTCTTTACACTCATTTTCTGGGTTTACTCCTGGTACCATGTATTGACTAGACTGCGAACACCGACTGCCATTTTTCTTCACATGCAACGTAATGCAACAACATGTACAAACAGCGCCCTCTGTAGGTTGGCTGTATAGCCAGTATCAGTACACTCTCAGTGAAGGATTTCGCTGTGGCATGTGAGGAGTGCCCAGAGCTCACTGCCATCAGGGCACAGATGAAGAAGGGGTGGCCTAAAACAGCAAGGTCTCTACCTGCAGTGCTCAAACCCTATTTTTCTACTAGAGATGAACTCTCAGTCCAAGATGTGACAATATACAGGGGTCCTCACCGACGGCTAGTGCCTGTGGCCCTGAGAAAACAGTTGGTGGACCTGGCACATGAAACTCACCAGGATGTTGTACGCACCAAGCAGAGGCTGCAAGACTTATACTGGTGGCCCGGCATGAACCTGTGGGTGCAGGAGAGCATTAGTGCAGAAAGTAGGAATTGAAAGCGTTGAACTGGTCGAGTCAGCGAACTGGGACTGCCGCTATCCGGTGACACTGATTGACTATTACACAAAGTGGCCAGAGGTGGCTTTTACACACTCCATCACAACCATGGCTGTCACCACCTTCCTGTCTACTGTGTTTGCCCGCTTCGGCGACCCCACAGAACAGTTTACCTTGAGCGAGTTCACTGAATTTCTGGCAGTGAGGGACATCACACACAGGAAAGTGTCTTCGTATTATCCACAAGCAAATGGAGCCATTGAACGCTGGAACTGCGTTCTCAAAGAGACACTTCTTACTGCCGAGCAGGAGAGTAAACCATGGAAACCATTTATACAGGACTTCTTGCTCATGTACCGAGCAAATCCACACAGTACAACAGGAGTGTCACCATATGAACTCATGTTCAACAGGAAAATGCGCACAAAGGTGAACATCGGTCCAGCAAGCAGATCTACCCTGCTGTCAGAGAAGCAGCTGCACAATTGTGTCACCTCCAAACAAAATGCATCAAAAGCCTACACAGTGTACATGCGAGGAGAGGTGCAAAAGTACCAAGGATCAAAGAGTAAGAGTACGGAAACTCTTCCATGTCAATAAAGGGCTGTCAAAGTTCCATAGACCTGCCAGGGTGGTACGGAGAGCTGGTGCAAATGCGTATGTGCTGGAAGATGGATGTACATGGAACGCTACTTACCTTTCTCTGGTTGCTGACAGTGTAACAGACACCATTGAAAGTTCTGTTCCGGTACCTGAGCCGGGACCTAAACAACTGCTGGATGGTGACATCCACCTGCCAGGGTCAGAAAGAAGCCTGCATGGCTTAGTGATTATGTACAGTGCCTTGCGAAAGTATTCGGCCCCCTTGAACTTTTCGACCTTTTGCCACATTTCAGGCTTCAAACATGAAGATATAAAACTGTAAATTTTTTGTGAAGAATCAACAACAAGTGGGACACAATCATTAAGTGGAACGAAATTTATTGGATATTTCCAATTGGGCGTGCAAAATTATTCAGCCCCTTTACTTTCAGTGCAGCAAACTCTCTCCAGAAGTTCAGTGAGGATCTCTGAATGATCCAATGTTGACCTAAATGACTAATGATGAAAAATAGAATCCACCTGTGTGTAATCAAGTCTCCGTATAAATGCACCTGCTTTGTGATAGTCTCAGAGGTCCGTTTAAAGAGCAGAGAGCATCATGAAGAACAAGGAACACACCAGGCAGGTCCGAGATACTGTTGTGGAGAAGTGTAAAGCCGGATTTGGATACAAAAAGATTTCCCAAGCTTTAAACATCCCAAGGAGCACTGTGCAAGCGATAATATTGAAATGGAAGGACTATCAGACCACTGCAAAACTACGAAGACCCGGCCGTCCCTCTAAACTTTCAGCTCATACAAGGAGAAGACTGATCAGAGATGCAGCCAAGAGGCCCATGATCACTCTGGATGAACTGCAGAGATCTACAGCTGAGGTGGGAGACTCTGTCCATAGGACAACAATCAGTCGTATACTGCACAAATCTGGCCTTTATGGAAGCGTGGCAAGAAGAAAGCCATTTCTTAAAGATATCCATAAAAAGTGTTTAAAGTTTGCCACAAGCCACCTGGGAGACACACCAAACATGTGGAAGAAGGTGCTCTGGTCAGATGAAACCAAAATCGAACTTTTTGGCAACAATGCAAAACGTTATGTTTGGCGTAAAAGCAACACAGCTCATCACCCTGAACACACCATCCCCACTGTCAAACATGGTGGTGGCAGCATCATGGTTTGGGCCTGCTTTTCTTCAGCAGGGACAGGGAAGATGGTTAAAATTGATGGGAAGATGGATGGAGCCAAATACAGGACCATTCTGGAAGAAAACCTGATGGAGTCTGCAAAAGACCTGAGACTGGGACGGAGATTTGTCTTCCAACAAGACAATGATCCAAAACATAAAGCAAAATCTACAATGGAATGGTTCACAAATAAACATATCCAGGTGTTAGAATGGCCAAGTCAAATTCCAGACCTGAATCCAATCGAGAATCTGTGGAAAGAACTGAAAACTGCTGTTCACAAACGCTCTCCATCCAACCTCACTGAGCTCGAGCTGTTTTGCAAGGAGGAATGGGCAAAAATGTCAGTCTCTCGATGTGCAAAACTGATAGAGACATACCCCAAGCGACTTACAGCTGTAATCGCAGCAAAAGGTGGCGCTACAAAGTATTAACTTAAGGGGGCTGAATAATTTTGCACGCTCAATTTTTTAGTTTTTTATCTGTTAAAACCGTTTGAAATATCCAATAAATTTCGTTCCACTTTATTTGGTGTCCCACTTGTTGTTGATTCTTCACAAAAAATTACAGTTTTATATCTTTATGTTTGAAGCCTGAAATGTGGCAAAAGGTCGAAAAGTTCAAGGGGGCCGAATACTTTCGCAAGGCACTGTACGTGAATCCTTCTCATGGCCTTTGGGGGGGGGGAATATTGAAGAGGGAAGCACAATGTGAGATGAAGAAAAAAAAAAAAAAGACATTGGAAACGTGACTGGAAGAAAAACTATAATTTGAATGCTGTTTTGCTTGTGAAATTGCTTGTTTAATTCCGTTTAAGTTAAAAGCTACGGTTAGTAAAGTAGTGCGATAGACATTAGGTTGCCTGCTATAACTGTTAAAGTGATACTATTAAACTGGAAAGAAGAGTTTGTTAATGCTAGGTATGAAAAGGGAAGAGACAGCGTATTGATCTTTATTTCACCTGGTAAGCTTTGTAAACAAGACGGGAAATACAGTGAGGAAAATAAGTATTTGAACACCATGCTATTTAGCAGGTTCTCCCACTTGGAAATCATGGAGGGGTCTGAAATTGTCATCGTAGGTGCATGTCCACTGTGAGAGACATAATCTAAAAACAAAAATCCAGAAATCACAATGTATGATTTTTTTAACTATTTATTTGTATGATACAGCTGCAAATAAGTATTTGAACACCTGTCTATCAGCTAGAATTCTGACCCTCAAAGACCTGTTAGTCTGCCTTTAAAATGTCCACCTCCACTCCATTTATTATCCTAAATTAGATGCACCTCTTTGAGGTCGTTAGCTGCATAAAGACACATGTCCACCCCATACAATTGGTAAGAATCCAACTACTAACATGGCCAAGACCAAAGAGCTGTCCAAAGACACTAGAGTCAAAATTGTACACCTCCACAAGGCTGGAAAGGTCTACGGGGAAATTGTCAAGCAGCTTGGTGAAAAAAGGTCCACTGTTGGAGCAATCATTAGAAAATGGAAGAAGCTAAACATGACTGTCAATCTCCCTCGGACTGGGGCTCCATGCAAGATCTCACCTCGTGGGGTCTCAATGATCCTAAGAAAGGTGAGAAATCAGCCCAGGACTACACGGGAGGAGCTGGTCAATGACCTGAAAAGAGCTGGGACCACCGTTTCCAAGGTTAATGTTGGTAATACACTAAGACGTCATGGTTCGAAATCATGCATGGCACGGAAGGTTCCCCTGCTTAAACCAGCACATGTCAAGGCCCGTCTTAAGTTTGCCAATCACCATTTGGATGATCCAGAGGAGTCATGGGAGAAAGTCATGTGGTCAGATGAGACCAAAATAGAACTTTTTGGTCATAATTCCACTAACCGTGTTTGGAGGAAGAAGAATGATGAGTACCATCCCAAGACCACCATCCCTACTGTGAAGCATGGTGGTGGTAGCATCATGCTTTGGGGTTTTTTTTCTGCACATGGGACAGGGCGACTGCACTGTATTAAGGAGAGGATGACCGGGGCCATGTATTGCGAGATTTTGGGGAACAACCTCCTTCCCTCAGTTAGAGCATTGAAGATGGGTCGAGGCTGGGTCTTCCAACATGACAATGACCCGAAGCACACAGCCAGGATAACCAAGGAGTGGCTCTGTAAGAAGCATATCAAGGTTCTGGCGTGGCCTAGCCAGTCTCCAGACCTAAACCTAATAGAGAATCTTTGGAGGGAGCTCAAACTCCGTGTTTCTCAGTGACAGCCCAGAAACCTGACTGATCTAGAGAAGATCTGTGTGGAGGAGTGGGCCAAACTCCCTCCTGCAGTGTGTGCAAACCTGGTGAAAAACTACAGGAAACGTTTGACCTCTGTAATTGCAAACAAAGGCTATTGTACCAAATATTAACATTGATTTTCTCAGGTGTTCAAATACTTATTTTCAGCTGTATCATACAAATAAATAGTTAAAAAATCATACATTGTGATTTCTGGATTTTTTTTTTTAGATTATGTCTCTCACAGTGGACATGCACCTACGATGACAATTTCAGACCCCTCCATGATTTCCAAGTGGGAGAACCTGCAAAATAGCAGGGTGTTCAAATACTTATTTTCCTCACTGTATGTTGTGTATTGAGTTACAAGTTTAACCACTAGAGGTTGCTGTAGACCACAAGATATGGTACTGCATGTTTTGACGGGTGGAGAAAAAGAAGAGAATAAAGAAGAAGTTAAGTTGATGGTAGCGCTATGGTCTCGTCTGTTCCGCTGTGGCTCATCTACGGTGGCCGATAGGGGCAAACGCCCTGCAACTTAAGAAAACACATGCAAATAGACAAAACACAAGCAAATTAAGAAAACATCTTCATTAAATGGACAACACATGTGCAGCATTCAGCAAACGCTCTGCAAATGCACACAACACAACCAAATACATAAACGCACTGCAAATAAAAAAAGATGCAAAAAGAAAAGCATGCAAAACCCGAAAAAAGAAACGATGCAAAAAGAAAAACAACTTCATTAATTTGACAACACATGCGCAGCATTCAGCAAACGCGCTGCAAATACCACAACACAAACAAATACATAAACGCGCTGCAAATACACACAACACAACCAAATAGATGAACGCGCTGCAAATATGAAACGATGCAAAAAGAAAAGCACACAAACCCACAAAACAAATGCAACTAAAAAACGCAGCATCCAGATTACACAACGGAAGTTCTCCAGGCTTCTTGAGGGAGCAGCTAAGTGGAACAGCTTGATTTTCGACCCCACAGGGAGAGAGCGCGCTGCCTTTTTATTAGACTCGGGTATGGCTGCAGCCTGGAGAACTCCATAGACTGTATATTAAATTCATATTATTATTATTATTATTATTATTATTATTATTATTAATAATAACATAATATATTAATAACATACAGTCTATGCTCCCGTCTCATGCCCTCCCGTCTGGTGCCTTCCCCGAGCTTCGGCTTTTCAAAATAAAAGCTTGCGTCTGGTCCGCTATGTCTTCATACTTTGGTGTGTTGGATGTTTGTGAAGTAAACAGTACGGCAATCATGCTAATGAATACAATAACTTTTTCAGCAGATGTCTTACTTACTTATGTTGGAGTTAACGAAGCACTTTTGTGTTTATATGTGTGAGCGGGATTTATTCAGTTTGATAAATCCCACGGTAAATTGGCTGGTTTACTAAACAGGGAAGGACTATAAATCCTGTATGTTTTTTTGTATTTCAAGAGCGAATTGCTCCACAATATGAATACAGATTGATCACTTATTTTGTTGGTAACCGTTGTTGTATAATCACAATATTACACTTGAGGAGGCCTATACTTCAGTAATGCGCCTTTCGGACCTCGAAATTAAACCCTCCCATGTAATATGGCTTAAACAAACGTCAACATTAAACGCTGATGCAGTTTTAAATGTTTATTACCACAAGTTTACAGACACGTCTCTGCTGATTGAGTATCACCTGTGACCTGAGCCAAGACACAACCACCAAACGAGAGAAAACATAATATTTACAGTCTATGCAGTTGCGCGCTCTCTCTCTCTCTCTCGCTCTCTCTCCCTGTGGGGTCGAAAATCAAGCTGTTCCACTTAGCTGCTCCCTCTAGAAGCCTGGAGAACTTCCGTTGTGTAATCTGGATGCTGCGTTTTTTTAGTTGCATTTGTTTTCTGGGTTTGTGTGCTTTTCTTTTTGCATAATTTCATATTTGCAGCACGTTCATCTATTTGGTTGTGTTGTGTGTATTTGCAGCGCGTTTATGTATTCTATTGTGTTGTGGTATTTGCAGCGTGTTTGCTGAATGCTGCGCATGTGTTGTCAAATTAATGAAGTTGTTTTTCTTTTTGCATCGCTTCTTTTTTCGGGGTTTGCGTGCTTTTCTTTTTGCATCGTTTTTTATTTGCAGTGCGTTTATGTATTTGCTTGTGTTGTGTGCATTTGCAGAGCATTTTGTCAAATTAATGAAGTTGTTTTCTTCATTTGCTTGTGTTTTGTCTATTTGCGTGTGTTTTCATAAGTTGCAGGGCGTTTGCCCCTATCGGCCACCGTACTTATCTGCTACATAACATGGCGGAGCGCTGGGTATAAAGGTGGGCGCCGTTCATCTGATAAATACTACGCACCTTTTTTCTTTTTTTTTTTTTGGAGTGAGCAGTAAGTAATTTTAGTGGAGCGGGGTGAAATCTGAGTTGAGCATAGAGCGATATTGAGCAGGGTGGTTTGGGGAGCGGAGGGAACAAACAACTCTGTGAGCAAGGAGTAGAAATTCTCACCGCTCCACTCCACTTACATGCTCTGTCATCCACCTAACTTCTAACTACAAACTTAACAGGTGCTGGACCTTGAGATGAAGACGGTAAAGGCTGGAGGGCAGGTTCCTCGGGACAACTCCCAAGCAGTTGCTGGACATGGTTAGGATCTCCAGGTTGTCAGAACCATTGAACGCATGATCAGGAAGCCCTGCGTCACTCAGCTTGTTGTTATGGAGATACACAGACCTGGGAGCCATGATTAAGGGACATTGTCATGTGTAAATAAACATGATTTCAGGAACAAGTGGTAAATTTACACAAACACACACATTCGTACCTCAGTTTTGGTTTATGGCCAAATGTATATAGGTAAATCCTTGTGAGCTTATTGGCAGCAAAATCAGCACTAACCAAAGAGGGTGGTAGGACTTTTGGTGCTGAGGTGAGCTGCAAGCACAACAAAAGAAGCAAGACAGGACATTGTTACTGTAGAGATGGCAATGTTCACCAGTCGGTTGGTTGATCAGTCTACCACATCAGTCCTAAGTGTATTCGCTCAACCAATATTGGAAAATTTCCATGAAATTTTGTACAGAAATTCAGGGTGCCCACTTTTGTGACTTTACATCTTGTTCCACCAGCAGGTCAATGTTTGTAGAGTAACTTATTGAGTGAAACTCTTTTAATTTTAATTACTGATCCCCTGACTTTTCATGTAGTCACATCAGGTAAAACTTTCAATTTATAATTAACTTTGACCAAATTCCTGCAAAACTAATGACATTCCCATCCTTAGCTGACTCAGCTGAGCTGTGTTAAATGCTAATTAGGGAACATTAGCATACTAGTACATGAAAATAAGATGGTAACCCTCGTAAACATTATAACTATTAAACATCAGCATGTTAAAATAGTCATTGTGAGCATGTCAGCATGCTAATTTTATTAGTATATTATTAGCATTTAGTAGTTTTAGTTGCCCTATAGAGGTGGCAGAAAAAACACGAATATGAATGTTTATCTGAATTTTTGTGATGGGCATATGGGTTGTTTTAGAAGGCAATGACAAACTACCTATATTATGGTTTAAGTATGAAAACTTGTTGGATTTTCAATATATTTCAATTATTTGCTTTGATGCAGTCTGTCCTCCCTAAAGAAGTGAGCACTGCTGTATGGAAAGCTGTGTACACCTTAAAATAAGCAAGATTTTCTTCACTTTTGTCACTACTATCAGAATGAGCGCTATTGTACAAAATAGCAAATCCGAGAAACACTGGTGAGAGATGTTCATTTAGAGCTCTCTCCTTTATAACATGGTTTATGGATTAAAGCAGAATGGGTGTCTTTCTGTTCTTCCTGTATCCTGTTTGCCTATTCATCCCTGTGAAGGCACAAACAAATCTAGCCATCCTTTCTCTCTTACTTTGTGTCCAAAAGGGTCAGTAACATTTTAGCTCTTACCAGCTGGCACTACCATACTGGGAGTGATTACAAGCATACGCTTGCATAGTGTATGAGATGAGACTGCCACCTCTTTCTCTGCCAGCTGGCATTATGTTAGTGTATCAGAATAGAATAGAGTAAAATGATTGTGAGATGGATACAGAAAAGATAAAGTAGCATTGAGAACCAACATATGAAAGTCTGATGTGTGTGACTTACCTTGTTATTTGCCAAGTATAAATAATTCAGCTGTTCAAGCATCTCAAAACCTTCATCTTCAAGGCCTATAAAGAAAAAATAAAAAAAAAAATAATCAATTTACCTTCCATCACATAGGACACATCAAAAACATCTCAACATTCTATTTATTTATTTTATTTTATAATTTAGAATGTATTTAACCAGAGTATTCTAGATCACATAGAGGCAAATAGCTCAGTCAAAGCATCCACAACCTGATGTACCTTCCTCCAACTCCTTCAATCTAATTTTGAAAACATTTAAAGAGACCATCTCCCCTAGACCCAAAACAGTTTGCAGCAAATTCCAAGCTGCAGGAGCAGCATACCTAAAAGCCCTTTTTTCCCATTTCAAGATGAACTTTGGGGACAGATAGCAGGAGTAAGTCTTGCAAATATGTCACGGAGCAGAGCCGGTAGCTTCCAGCATTTTCCAGATGGATGAATTTACATAGATATGACAGAAGCCAGTTAAGAATTGCCTTGTAAATAAACACATGCATGTCAGGTGCCTGGTTAGCTCACCTGGTAGAGCGGGCGCCCATATATAGAGGTTTACTCCTCTATATATGTCATTCCCCTTCTCTTTCCCCTTTCAGGTCTAAGCTGTCCTATCCAAATAAAGGCCTAACATGCCCAAAATAATCAAAATAAAACACATTCATGCCAGTCATTAAGTCTACAGATGAACAAAGCCAGCCAACCAATCCAAGCATACAGCAATGGTGAGGGAGGGCCTCAAGATTTGTAATGAACCTCAATGCTTTATGCTATACAGTAACTAAGGAGTAAAGGCATTGAGAAGAAGCATGCATATATAAAACATCACCATAGTCAATCACAGATATAAAAGTAGCAGCACATTCTCCCTTTTGTATTAAAAGAAAAGCAAGACTTATTTCTGAAATTAAAAACCCTGCATCAGCTTCAACTTTTTCCACAAGTCGCTAAATGTGATAATTGATGAGATAATCATCAATTAAGTTGAAGGCATTTTAAAAAACAAACTGTAATGACATTTTTTAAAGCTCTAATCAATCCTGTTTTAAAGTGCTCATATTATGCTTTTGGGATTTTCCCCTTATTGTGTTATATATATATATATATATATATATATATATATATATATATATATATATATATATATATATATATTTTTTTTTTTTTTTTTGCACGTTATAGGTTTATAAAGTGAGTCCACCCCAAACACACTTACATTCTCCAACAGAAAACACTGTTCACAAACTGCTCCAAACAGCTCTATTGTAGTCTAGTCTTTACTTCCGCGACGAACGTGAGTCACTTTGTAACACGTTATAATGCTCGCCTAGCTGCTAGCATGGTACGCCCTCATACTCTGCTTCTGACTGGGTAGTCCTTACCTAGCTACTGCGCATGTGCGACTCCCAACAAAGATGGAATAGAAGTGTGATGCCTCACTCGGTAGGTAAAACGGAGAGCTCAACACAAAGGGTGAAAAGAGGAGCTGCAGCAATGTGCGGTACAACAAAAATATGGTGTTTTTTAAAATTAAATTATGTAAACCTATTCTTATATAACCTCTAAATATAATTATAAACCTGAAAATGAGCATAATATGAGCACTTTAATGTAACATGTATCTGTATATTCATATGCACAATTATTATTTCTTAAGATAGGCTAGTTGTGTTTTTTCTTAAAAACAAAACAAATATACAGATTTAATTTGCATAATATTATGCATATGCAAAAATAGACGGGGGGGCCGTAGGGGGGCAGCGATTGTATCGGATTGGCTGTGGGCCCCCTGGTCAGCCCTTGGCGGCACCACTGCTGTAATTACCATCTGTGGTAAGCAAGTTGTTCTGAAGGTTGAGAGTCTCAAGCTGATGCAGATGGGAAATGTGCTCCACTGTTATCTTCTCGATTTTGTTGTTCTGGCATCAGGGGACAAAACACAGAGTAAATACAATGGCAGATGAGAGTTTGCACTGATATCTCACTAATTTTTTGAGCAATATTACAAAATGTGGATGTGTATTACTGTTTGTGTGTGCAATTGTGTGAAAGACCTGAAGAGAGAGCTGGCGAGTTTTGTCAGACAGCTCGGCGGGGAACTCTGTGAGGTCAACTCCAGCACAGTCTACTGCCCCTTCTGCTGTACAGCTGCACTCTGGTGGGCATTCAAGCGGCTCAGATTTCGTCACCACTGTTGCAATGTCGGTCTCCTTAATCGGCTCTTGCTCCTCCTCTTCCTCTGGTTTAAAAGGGACCTGGCAATGCACCAACATCCAGGCCAAGAGCAGCACACTCAGGGCCTGCAGGATGGAATGCTTGGGAAAGGCCATGGTTACTGCTCAGCTCTCCTGTTGCACAAGCACATGGACAGTAGAGTTAAAAACATCAAACAATATTGAAAAATCTGATGAATTTGATGCTTTTTACATATTTCTGTTGTCTGAAATAAAATCACATGGTACCTTCATTGCATTGCTGTGCCCTCAGAAGCTGCAATTTAAACTGCACTTTTGTTTTACTACTAACATAATTGCTGTGTCATGTAGAAAAGTGCAATTAAAGGTCATTATATCTGAGGCTTAAGGGGACTTATTATGCTAATATTTAGGTTTCAGGTGTTACTGTCCCTGTCCCGTCTGTTATTTCAGCCGTGAACTAACTGTAACGGAGTATAGTAGCACTTTCTAACATGAAAAATGACCAATAAAGGCTTTTCAACCAAAAACTACAAGACCAAACTTGTTATAGCAGGTATGGAGAAAATTGTGGAGAAAATAAAATCAGCAGCCAAGATTAGCCTACAGCTTTCCTTGGTGTTAGCATGTAGCTACATGTAGAACTAAATGACTGTAGGCTATAACAGAGTGGGGTATAAAGTAGCACTTTCTACTGTTAAAAAATCACCAATAAAGGCTTCTAAACCAAAAACTACACAATCAAACATGTTCCAGAATGTGATCCAAAATTAGCATGTAGCTACATGTAGCGAGGATGTAATATAAGCACAAATGGAAACCATAAGGGGGCTGCAAGGCTGTCAGCCACAGCCAATTACCTACACAGGGTAAGGTAGGAGAGAAGAGTCCTACAACAAGGTCCTAGCCATCAACACATATATGTACTGCCAGTCATTAGATACCCAGCTGGTATAATAACCTGGCCAAAGGAAGAGATAGAGGCTACTGATATCAAGACAAGAACGCTCCTCACCATGGAGGGTTTCACTCCAAGTCCAGCACGCTGAGACTATACACCAAGCGGAAGGAGGGTGGCCAAGGCCTATTTAGTGTCAAAGCAACTATCTAGGATAAAACAACAAAGATCCAGGAGACATAAGGAAGATAGCCACAAGTGATGACCTGCTAAGTGAATATCTCAGGCAGCAGAAACCCAGTGATGAGGAGGTAGGGGGAGGGGAGGAACCATCATGTAAGGACAAGGAGGGTATATTAAAAAATAAATAAATAAATCCCCACTCGCTCCATCCTGGGCAGTCAAGCTTGGGTCATCTACCAGAGGCCTGGGAGCCTGAGGGTTCTGCGGAGTATCGTAAGGCCCTGACACACGGCCGACGGTCGCCTTGGTGTGTCAGGGCCTTACGATAGTTTGTGTGGTGTGTCCCGCACTGTCGTAATTCATCTGATTGGCTGTTTAGCTTGAAAATGAGAGAGAGGAAAGCAAACAAATGACTGTGAGAGGCACACACACAAGGCTCTTTTCATTTTTCATCTCATCTGATCAATCCAATACACATAAGAGCTGTCAAGACAGATACAAAAATGACGTTTTAATGTTCCTTATATATCTATTTTAGCACATTATGTCCATAAGGTGCTTGTGTTGGTATATTTATTTTAACAAATTTTCATGTCTTTTAAAAGATCTCTACATACCTACACAAAATAAAGTAACGTTAATAAACTAATAATCTATACCGTGAAATTTAATATAAAGGCCATTATAGACCTCTCTCTCTGCACCGCTAAACAATTAGCCCCCTAGCAAGCAAGCTGCTCGGTCCCTCCGCTCCGCTCTCACTGAAGGGAGACTTCTTTGCCGAGAGAACGGATGACAGCCTGGGAGAGAGAAAGTCTGATTAGCCATCTCCCAGTGTCCGCTGCCATCCTTTGGGTAGTGAAGCAGAGGGACTTTAGGCTCTGTTCTGTTCTGCCACTGCTGATTCGAGCAAACACTGTTTGTTGTGGGTATCTGGTTTCCATTTGTGAATGACGAATAGATTACCGCCATCTGCTGGTATGGAGACTTATTTCCTCTTACTCAGGTGCAGAATATACGTGGTACTTGGCCATCGACTGTAGTCTGTTTGGTGTGTTTCAGTGCAAATATTTGACCAAGACAAAGGCGGCAAATTTAGGACCTAGGTAAAATAACTGTTTAGAGAAAACTGCTTGTTGTGTGTTCAGCTCTCAGTACGTTTGTAGCTTCTAACTGAATCTCTGGGGTTTGAAGTTTAGTTTCTGCTTTATTTTACATTTCATCTTCGCTTGAGTCATGTTAAGTTACTGCTGATAAAGAACATTTCCTGATTTTGCAGCTTCAAAATGAAAGAATTGAAATAACAAAATAATGGACAATTCTTATTGTTTTGATTGAGAGACCCATAGCAGTGGACAATTACATATTCTAGCCTACATTTAAGCCATGCTAGCAGCGTGCCTCAAGAGATGGTCCAGAATGAAATGTCTCAATTATTGGATGGATTGTTATGAAATTTGGTGCAGACATTCATGTTCCCCTCCAAATAAGTTTAGTGACCATCTGACATTTACTCTAGCGCCATTACCAGGTTATCATTTCAGTTTTTCCAAACTTTGGTTTACTATCAAATAGGCTACCTGCAAAACTAATGACATTCCTCAGCTGTACTTGTACTGTCAGCTGTACTGCTAATTAGCAAATGTTAGAATGCTAACATGCTAAACTAACATGGTGAACATGGTAAACGTTATACTTGCATAACATCAACATGTTAGTATTTTGCTCAAATAACTACTGTGCCTAAGTATAGCGTCACTGTGGCTTTTGTTATTTTGAAGCTCAGAGATCAGATCCATATCAGAAGTCTTATCCTTCCCATGAAAGCAACCTAAATGAGTGCTTCTCCAAATATTTTTTGAAGTTACGGTTTTATCAACCCCTGCTCTCAATTTATTGATCCCCCAGATTATCAATTTGCTCACACACTTTATCACATCAATATTTTTTTCTATAATATGGACCACCTGGGTCTGTAGGAGAAGCTGAGTAAAATTACTCAGATGATATCAGTGGAGTAATCTCAGGTTGGGCTTGAAACCTACAAATGTGTACACATAACAGAAAGCTTGTGTTATAAACTAGAGGTGTAGAGTTTGAAAGATGTGGGCAGGCAGGATGTGATGATAGACACTTTTGAGTGGCATTTTGGGAAGTTTAGGTGTTGGTAGTTTGAATGAATGGAAACAAATTGTCTTAGTTCAAACTTGGTTTAATGACCATTGAGGATGCAACATGACAGAACAGCAGTTACACACAACTGGAGCTACACTTCCAGCCAGGCCAACAATATAAGACAAGTTTCTAAAAAGCCATCCATCAGACAAACCTTTTCTTGCCGACTGTGACACACACACACACACACACACACACACACACACACACACACACACGCACACACACTCACACACAGAGAGAAAATACACACAGCAGCATGCATACAACCACTGCAAATTAAAAATAAAAGCCTGTGCACTTTCACATACACATATTGTACAATGTGGTAAATAAAAACAGCATAGCATCCAGGTGTCAGAGAGGAGTTAAAAAAGCCTTCACTAAGTCAACCGCACTCTGAGGTTACATTATAATTAGGAGGCTTGAATAGAGAATAGTATTTATTAGCAGAAATGCCGATTGTTTTCATGCTCTTTCTCAGCTCTTTCTCAGCTGAGCAGAATCGTAAAATGGCTTTACTGCACTGTTTAGTCTGGATCGTCTAAAATAAACATGCCATACATGCCATGGATGAATGACGGTGACACTTACAGCTCGGTCTAAGCTCCACATAACATAACAGCCACCCATAAAACATGCAATAGTATAAGTCTGCAAAAACAGTGTTCTGGTCTACTACTTTACCCCGTCTGACCACCGTTTGCTGAAACGCAGTGAAGTCTGACGTCCAGTCCAAACACAGGAGGAGTGGAGGAGGCGAGGAGTCACACAGCCACACCAGATATCCTCCAGATGTGAGAGAGCGAGAGAGAGTAGGAGTGGTAGAGGGAAAGTTAAGAGAAAGAAAGGAAGGGGAACAGGCAAGGGTAAAAGGAAGGGAGTGAGCAACAGCTCTGACCTAAATGGGAGCCAAAACCAATTTATTTAATCATATTTCTTCTCTGAGAATTAATTTTCTTCCTCTCAATGTTGTAGTTACAGTTTTAGTGCAAAACGTTTGTGTTGTGAAACTTCTTTAATTTTTCTCTAGATTCAACAAAAACTTTTCAATCTCACATAGTTGAAGTGAGATTATAATCATAAATTTGGGATAGGAGGCCTGATTATTTCAAATAGATCTGGTGCGTACCTATCTTGGATTAAACAGATAAAAACATAGTCTCGTTCTCCAATGTACAAAAAGGAGACATATGAGAAATATGTGCCTCTATTTGTTGACATGTTATAACTTTAGTTTGGGGAAAAGACAGATGAGTTGTCCTAAATATCCCAGTAATAAATCAAAAAGTGGAAATGTAGTCTGCCAAAAAGGGGCGATAGGATATGATCTAATGTCCCACGTGTTTCTGGATTAGGCCTCTTCTGCACAAGCCCACCTCCCATTAGGCCTAGTGTGTGAACATCTGCTACCATTATGATACATCAGCACAGTTCACTTAAAATTTTCATGCCGAAAAGTTTTGCGATGATTCATCACCATGGGTAGTCAAAATATGCTTCAACAACATATGTATTTGTTTTTGTCTGTTTTATTTTCTTGCTTTCACACCTCATGTCTTATTAAAAACACTGTGAGTGAGCAACCAATAAAAGCCTTATTTCCTAGCTCCACTAACATTGAATTTGTGTTTTGTGTGAAAGGCATTAGAATAAAACTGCTTAAAACAAATTATATCCACACTGCCCAAAAAGGCCTAAATGTATACAATATAAGACAAGTTTCTAAAAAGTGGTCAAAATTGGAGTTAATTTGATAAAAATGATCATGCAATTATAATAAGGTTCGATACCACTTTTACTTCTGTACAGCTTAATTTAGAAGACACTGGAAATGGGGGAAACAGCTAGCCTGGCTCTGCTGCCTTTAATCTCTCACAGGGTGTATCACATCAGGGACAGCTACAGAATCCGCTACTTAACCCATTCTAAATAAATGTTTTAACAAGTGCATATGTACTTACTCAATACTGAGCACTTGCACTGGGTCTCTTGCAATTAGTGAGAGTGATGGGGTTTTGGGAATCACTTACTGATTACGTCTGCTGAGCTGCTGTTTTTAGGCTGAGAGAGAGACAGACCTCGGTTTGTAGCCTTGAATCCCCTTCTGAAATGGGAGAAAACACTGAACCATTCTTTGGTTATTACTCATCATATTTTTTGGCAGGCTGTTTTCCCCTCAGAGGGGCTCTGGTCACTGTGACTGTGACATGTTTTTAATAAGTTTCCACTAATAATAATATAATAAATAATAGTATCACAGCACATTAATCGCTACTAGAATTTACATTTAATAATGAATTGTCAAAATGGATGCAGTTGTAGTCTCACATTGCCAGACCTATCTTCACAGTGCTGTGGGGTAAGATCTGGCTACACCATAGATACATTCTGGAATAACAACATTTTCTGAAATTGAACTATTTCTTTTTAAATTTAGCTGACAGGCATTTCACTTGATTAGAGCTTGTATGACATTATTCTACTTCTTGAAGGGTAACTACCATTTTTTTCAACCTGGACCCTATTTTCCTATGTTTTTGTGTCTAAGTGACTGATGGGAACAACAATCTTTGACATTGGTCCAGTATTAAGCAAGATTGCATCAGTCGACAGCGACTCCAAGTAATAGGGCAATTGTCCAGCTTGCATTTACCTTCACAAAAGTGCTTGTTTTGCCACTGACAGGCTCCCTGAAGGATCCCTTCAGATATAGACCTTTAAAACCTCTTTGAGAGCTTTCTGTTCAACCAGAAACCACTCTGAAGTCACTGGCGCTAAACGCACCAGACTCCATTTAAAAACACAATACTTTTAGCCTGTATAGAGCCAACATATTTTCACATGTAAATCGGTAAACTATGTGTTTATTTCAATCAAAACTAGAGTTGCGATGGTTGGAAAAGTGGAAAGACAACCCAAAACGGCTTTTCCTAGTTTTATTTTGTTTCTGTCGACATTTACTAAGTAAAAACTACAATGTGGCAGACTGGAACAAGGTGGCTGCAGTGTTGGGAAAATGCAGGGTCCTCCCAGGCCCAGCCAACTTGAGCGTGACCTCCAAGTACTGTCACAACTGAACAGAGAGCCATTATTGGTTAAGGTCACATTAATACAGTATAATCTCAAATAGAATCCCTATATTGCAACTTGTTTGTTGATATCTTGTGGAGCCAAGGAGTACGATCATGTGAATTTAACATCTACCACATTGAATAAACCCTGAAGCTTATGTTAGTACATCAGGCCAATATAGTATTTTCATTTTAACATCCATAAACCCACCATTACCATTTGATCATAAAAGTCAAGAAGCCCTCATTTTAAAAATCAGGGCCAGCAAAGAAACCTAAAGTCAATGGCATTACTTAAGCGTGTGTGCTAAATACAATTACTGCTTAAGAAAAACAGACCCACGTCAAGACCACATTGCAGCAAAAGAAAGTTTATTAAGTAGAAATCCTTTTAGAGGTTCATACAATAATGATAGTACAGCAGAAAAGTTCAACCCCCTCTGTTAAAACATTGGGTGGTCACAGTGAAAAACATGTTGTTGGCTAAAAACCTTAGAGCGAACTGCAAGTCTGAGACGAGGAGGCACTTAGGCTGCTGTCCAGGATTGTGGAAAATGACATCAATCTGCTCTACTCAAAACATTTCCAGACACAGTACACTAAAAGAAAGATTTCTTTAGCAACGGACATTAGGAAGTTATTGAAAACTGGACATAAACTGAATTAGTATCTATAATTAGGGAGCACTTGTCACGACTCTAGTGTACTGAGTATTATTGTGAGAGGGACTTAATTAGAGAATCTTCTTCTTATCTTATTCTCCAGTTATACTGGCAGGGCTGCTGAATAATCCCCTGGTCGATCAGTGAGGTCGCTTGTAGAGACAGTGGTTCAGACCTGTAATGAGAAGCTTTACAGACCATTGAAATTTATCTGAAACCAGACTTGCTGTAAAATTCTTCGTGGTTAACTATTCAGCGTTCAGCTCCGACATCTCATCTACAGCTTGGCGTTGCCCGGCTGCAGCTGCAGGCTCTGAAGCTTCATGGCTAGTCCCATGTTCCCTGTGATCTTTAGCTTGCCCTGGAAAAATGCCTGTGAATCAGAGAGGGAAAAATGTCATCCAGACAGTTGTGAATCTGAAGTACGGTTCAGTCTGTATTGGAGAGAACTACTTGCTGCTAGTTTTAAAAGATACTGTAAGAGATTAACTCAACCCAGGGAAAGTGGGACACAGCAAAAACAGCTTATGAAATGACAGGAAACTGCATGGCACACAGGCACAGAATGGGTAGAGTTAGATAAATGAATGTTTGTATGCAGGAAGTAATGATTTAACCACTCTGAATGAGCAGACATTTTTAGAATATTAACAAAGTTCTCAGAAGGAAATAGAAAACTTTTTTTCATTAGTGTGACAGAAATTGTAGAACTGAAATTATCAATTTTTCTTTTGTATTAAAAACATCATGCAAATGGACAACCTGTCCAAACTCTAAATGTTGGGGGATAAAGCAGTGGAAAAACTGCATTTGGAGCATGTACAGTTGTCCTTCATGACATAAACAGTGCAGTGATGGCTTTTCTGGGGAACTCCTGATACATGTAATTACTGTAAATGGCTGTATACTGATGGCAGAGAGGTGGTCATAACATTAATCTTCCAGTATAAATGACCTTGGTTGACCTCATGATTCACTGCTTTTGCAACGCACAATGTTTTTGCATACAGCATGAAAATCATGAAAGAGAATACAATAAGATAAGATTAAGGTTTAATTAATTCCTCACTGAAAAATTATGTATGGGCAAATACTGCAAAAAGATAAGAAATGGAGACCACTTTGGCATCACCAAGGTAAAAAAATAAAACCTGAAGTTTAGCACAAAAAAAATCAGAATAATGAACATTATCAGAATATTTGAGACTAATCTTGAAGGAAATGGCTAGTGCTATTTTTTATATTTTTCTTAAGGTCAACAAATCCCATGAAAAAACAAAAACAAACAATGAATCAGTCGGTCTCTCAATCTTTCCAACTTTCCAACAATCCCATTTTTTCTCAGCTTAGTTGTTTTTTAACAACCGTACTCATACAGGAGTAAAAAGTGCATTTCTTGGATTAATACACATTTAATGTTCTAGTGAGTATTTCCAGCAGCATGAGGGTGTATGTGGGATTGAGTCCAAATAAGATAGAGTGTGTGTGTGTGTGTGTGTGTGTGTGTGTGTGTGTGTGTGTGTGTGTGTGTGTGTATGCTTTAATAGTTCTTGGACAACAAGCTCCTGGCACAGAGTAATAAGATATATCAGGCTTTGGATACACACAATACTTAGTAGGATCAATTAAAGGTCCAACATGTAATACATTTACTGTAATAAATCCAAAAATGACCCCAATGCGTCATCAGATATTAAAGAAACATGCTAAGTTGAAATTAATATCTTTTCTGACAACAATGATAATGCCAGTATTTTCTCCTTTTAAAATTTCCGTTCCGTGACAGAATTTCTATTTGTGTTTTGGCCTGTGTGTTGTTACCAACTGCCCAGTTTGACAGCCAGGCCGGGTTGCCAACTATACCTGTAAAAACGTAAAAACCCAGCGTGCTACAGCTGTAACGTTAGTACAGCCATGAAAGCAGCAAACAAACGAACAGGATCAACAGAGATAGATTCTACCCTACCTAAAAAAGCATATTTCTAACAGTTGCGTTACCGGGTAAATATTGGAGATGTATTTTAAAGACGGAGACAGCTTAAAGCCCAATAGGACGCAGAGTTAGCTAAGCATTAGCTTCAGGCTAATTTATCATGGCTACAAGGGACAGGCATTTTATGTAATTTCAACATTTGTGTACTCACATTGAATTATCTAGCTAGAGTACCCAAGTTGGTAATTCTAAGCTGAGGAACTGTGTCTGTCCGTCGGGTGGAGAGGATGGCGAGGTTGTTTTTAGCGGTTCCTACTGTAATTCTAAGCCGAAAAAGTGTGTCTGTCAGTTGGGTACAGAGCTCTGCGTGAGCACGGGCTTTTACGACTGTCAATATAGCCAGCATCTAACGTTAGCTACTCCGCTGTGCTGTGAAATAATGCCTGGCTATATGAGACAAGCGTCTAGCAAAATTGTTGTGGATGCTGCGGTCTCAGCCTGGCAACCTCCGTGAACTTCGGATCTGGGGAGGAAGGGGCGGGGGAGACGACTCTCTCCAGTATTTTGAATTTGTACTGCAGTAACTATTTTAAACACTAGCTGTCAGTATTACATATTGCACCTTTAATTGTTGGTTTTGGTCTTTCCATGGGATTTGCTGACAATAAGAAATAAATAAGTATGACAATAAGAAATCAAGTCTTGCCAGCCTTATCCTTTGAGCATAAGGCCGGTTACACACTGGAAGCGTCTCGCGAGCATGGCGTTTCTGTTGCGTCTCAGAAGCGTGGCGGCTGCGTGGATTTTTCTGTGTCCTACACACCAGAAGCATGTCTGACGCGGCGCTGCTCCTGCTGCTAGGTACAGGGAGGGCTGATCTCGGGACATGGCCCCGACAGATTCAAACTGTGGGCTGTCTGATTATAACAACTTTGTGTAGCTGTAAAGAGCCTATATAGCCTATCTGATGTTGGACCGTCACTCCGAACACACACTACGTTGTTATTGTAGCCTATCCTACCCTTTATATATAGGCTACATACATATGTTACTATGGTAAATTAAAACGCTATTTGTTCTTTTTCAGTTTGAGTTGTTGACAGAAAAAAAGCCATTGCAGCCCTTCTTCTTAAGAATTCGCCAGAGGGGAGAGAGTTGTTAAACATAAATATATAGCCTACTGATTTGATTAAAGCAAGACAATGTCGGCAGTATTGACTGCAAAATATGTTACAGAATATTTCGTTCTGTATGACAGGTGCAATAATTGAAAATCTTTTCTCTGAAATTTTTTATTACATTATATCTACATTGATGTGAAAACATAGACTTTCAAACATCAAGATGCCATGTATTAATATGCATGGGGTCTAAATGACATATAAACATATTTTCCTATTCTATTTTGCCTGGAAACGCTTCCAACACGCTCGCGTCTCGCGTAGAAAATAGGCGTTGTTCCTATTTCTAGCAGACACACGTCTCACGCAGGCAGTGTGTAAGCTCTAACCTGATAACATGGGAGCCGAAATAAAAACGGACACGCCACGCGGCTGACACACTCGCGAGATGCAGCCAGTGTGTAACCGGCCTAATGCTTCTGCTAACATGTTTAAGAATATTTGATGCTGCAGAGGCTCAAAAATATGCCTTTTGTTCTTTTTTGGACACATATCACTTATCAAGTCAGGCATTAAATAAATCTCTGTCATTTAATTGTCAGGTACAACAGAGTTTCCTCTTAATTTCACCCAGGCGCTAACAAAATATCCTGTAAGTACATCCAACTAGGTTTTCAGGAAAATCTTTGGACAGGACACATGAAATAAACTGCAGGAAAAATCCAGGAGGATGTTTGACTACACAACTCAATCAGTCCCCACATTAATATTATACTAATGCCATATTAAAAAACACATGTAGAGTACAACAACAGGTATGTTAGTAAAAGTTATGTACAGTAAAATGAAGTAAAAAGTAGTATATACATTACAATTTTTTATTTAGTTATTAAGGTTACTGGGTATATAAATATTGCAATATTTAAAAAAAGAAACTATAATGATGCAGAAAACTAAAGTGAAGAATTAAATAAACGGTAAAGTCAAACACTATCAAACTGTTTTCAGTAAGTATACAACTTTTATACAGGAAACTAAATAAACTAATTTACAGTGCACCAGATTAAATTTTTTCAATGCAACATCTTTGTCCTCAACTACAACCACATGCATCAAATTCATGCCAATGTTTTGCCTTTTCCATCATCTGATGTGAAAATATAAAATTTTCACACAGTCAAATAAATACAAAGAGTGCAGCGATTCAACAGATAAGATTTGACTCGGGCGCTTCTCGACTGTTGGTGTGAATCATCAATGTTTAGAGACTAGCCCTGAAGTTCAACTGAAGCAAAAATGAGGCATCAGCTGTCTGAGTTTCTTCGAGATCTTTTTTAGTACAAAATTCCTTCTTAATGTAATGGTTCTTCCACAGCAGCTCGGCGAGAAAACACAGTCGAGGAAAACAAAGGGAATTTCATACTAAAAAGATTGCAACTTTGGAAGATACCCACTTGATTTTACTCTATTCTTTTGTTTTGACTGCACTTTCAAAAATCGGTTTTTGCACAGACAGAGAACTTTGGATTTTGTCCCCCATCACTTACATTGGAATTGCTTTAGGAAGCAATATCTTTATGGCCAATATGTGGAGGAGAAACAATTACAGCAAATAGAAACTGTTCCAATGCACAGGTAGATGTACATTATGTGTTGTTTCAAGACATAAAATGTTAACCTATTCTTAAAGACAAAGTGCATCAATATTAACTTTGAGTAATACAGGAATTCATATACTATTAGTGAATTTCCCATTTCATAGACACAAGCTGCTCTGACAAAAATAGATCTGATGCGCAAGAATAACAGAGGAGTAAAGCACTTCAAATTTTTTTTCTGACCAATACCCAACCCTCGTTAAGCGATCATTAACCGTTAACCACCAAGCCTCACGGCTGCATACAGTGGACATTGGGGGTAAGACAGGTACAATCTAAATACTTCCACACACTTGACTTAAGAAGACAAAAGGTAAATGGTATAGCCTACTTGTGCCTTCTCTGAATCAGAATCATCATCAATACTACATGCAAACGTGTCCACTCAAACCACACAGAGATTGAATACTCACAGACTGTGGATTCATCTTCCCTGTCATCAAGGCCAACAAGTCTGTATCTGACATGGCAATGGTGCAATCTGCTTTCTTAGCTGCAGGGCAGAGATACAGGAGATACGCTTAGTTGTAAAACAGAAACATACATCTCAGGCCTATTTATTCAGTGACTTGCAGATTTTTGAAGGTGTAAAGGCAAAAAGAAATATAAATGTCTAATAAAGCACACACAGACTAATAGCAAGGTTATTATAGTTTTGCATTTTTCATTAGTTTTTATTTTTATTTCGTTTTACTTTTTGTTTTCAAATTCAGTTTAGTTTTAATTAGTTTTTAAAGCAATGTTGCTAGGTTAGTTAGTTTTTATTTTTTGAAAATGCTTAGTTTTAGTTTAGTTTTTATTAGTTTTAGTCTTACAGTCTTTTTTGTAATATGGGTTATTTGACAGGGGATTCAAAAAGGTCAAAAAGTATTGTGTAATAATAACTCAACAAAAACATCATACAATTTTAGAAATATGTATTCACAATGTATTCAACAATAACACCAGTACATAAAATGTAGCCTACATATGGTCATAAATATGTAAACAGTCTACACAAGATGCCGCAGTGAGTGCAAAAGTGACGTATTCCAGGAAAAAAACCTAAATAGCCAACAAACTAAAGAAGACATACATGAACAGGTGTTTTGAACTTCGGTTTGAGTAAAGTGGCGAACCTTTTGAAGTCAATCGACTCACACAGTTGTGTAGCTAGACATCCCAGTATCAATCCACATATTAACCCACGCTTCCTCCCGCTTTTGGTGTTCCTGCGTATGTACCAACCAGCAGTGAAAGCCGGTGAAAGCCTTCCTGTAGTGTTCTCTGTCCTGCATCCCTATCCCTATGCCCTATCCATACATCCATGCCCGTAACGTTACCGGGGTTAGTTTCTGTTTCGGGGAAAGGGGGCTTTGCTTTCTCCTTTACCTTGTTAAGGTAAGCTAGGTTAGCCTCCTAGTTTGTGTGTGCTTCTCAAATGTACTTTCAAATTCGTGGGATTTTTCCCTGTAATAAATTGTCCACATATTTTACCACCTTCCACTGCAAGATACTTGATTTTATCTGACACAGTCATAATCAAATCGGTGCCGCTTTCTTCCGACTTTCGGTACCGCTATGATGCCAGGCAAGGGGCACGGACTATTTTGTGTTCATTTTGACGTGGAATGTCGAGATTTATGGGTTCCCAGTCAGAAACTATACATGTCTATGGGAAATGTCATGGTCGGAAAGATATAACGTTATTTGCTCTATGAAAGACATCGACAAAGACGAAAACTAAGGACATTTACTCGATGATTTTATTTGAGTTAGTTTTGCAAACAGACATTACAGTTTTAGTTTAGTTATGTTTATTTTGTAATGCCTCGTTTTTATTTTCAGTTAACAACAATGTTTTTTCCCCACCTAGTTTTCGTTATTTCGTTCGTTTTCGTTAACGGTTATAACCTTGCTAAGCACAAAAACAGTCTGCGCAGACCTTGAACTTCAAACTGCATTTCCACCTATAGTTAAGTATTAAAGTGCTCATATTATGCTTATTTTCAGGTTCATAATTGTATTTATAGGTTATATCAGAAAATGTTTACATGGTTTAATTTTCAAAAAATACCATATTTTTGTTGTACTGCACATTGCTGCAGCTCCTCTTTTCACCCTGTGTGTTGAGCTCTCTGTTTTAGCTACAGAGTGAGGCATCACACTTCTATTCCTTCTTTGTTGGGAGTCGCACATGCGCAGAATCTAGGTAAGGACTACCCAGTCAGAAGCAGAGTATGAGGGCGTGCCACGCTAGCAGCTAGCCGAGCATTATAACGTGTTACTAAGTGATGCACATTCGTCACAAAAGTAAAGACTAGACTACAATAGAGCTGTTTGGAGCAGTTTGTGAACAGTGTTTTCTGTTGGAGATGTTAAGTCCCTTTGGGGTAGGGACTTTGGGCTTTTTCACTTTGTAAACCTATAACGTGCACAAAAAAGATATATAACACAATAAAGGAAAGGGAAAAAGCCAAAAAGCATAATATGAGCACTTTAACAAAAGTACATTTCACAATAACTTCCCACTTCCCATATGAGATAAGAGAAACCCTTGATACTGTTTTACAGACCCCTGAGTTTTCTTACCTGCGTCATTGTGAACACAGCCTTTGCCGTTCTTCACATCCACAAACCAAGTTGCCTCCTGTCCATTTGGGCCGTCCTTTACTTTGAAGGCAAACACTCCCCCAATCTTTTTCACAAACTGCTCCCCTTCCTGTTCAAAGTACACAGAGATTTTACACACAGTAAACCTTACAGCATCTGTATTACACGTGCATGTGAAGTTGTACTTAGCAAAAAAAAAAAAAAAAAAACTTTGTTCTTTCACAAATGTGCTCATTCATGTGTAATTACTTCCACCAACTAATCAAAGTATTCTCGTACGCGTAGAACCTGCCATTCAGAATACATTATTATTATATATTCTACCATGTTGCGCCTCTATCTTTAATATACGTTAGCCAAAGAGGGACATACCTTCGCGTTTGTGCTTTAACACTCACTGACACTGTGACGAATGCCAGGGAGGGGGAGAAGATTACTCAGCGACTGGCGGTTGAAGTTGGAGCGCCTATCTAGGACATGTAACAGAGGCGCAAAGGAATTTAAAAAGAAAATTTAAAACAACGCGACAGGCAAAGCAACAAGACCAAAGTTAATATTGGAGTGGCTTTTCCAAGATGGAAAGAGCTCATAAAGGAACAAGGATTTTAAAAAGGGACACCTAAGATGCCTGCTTTCTTCTTGAAAGGTAATTCAGCCAATTTGTGTAAATTCAAAGTTTTATAGTTGCATGGTTGTGCATAACACTAGAACGTCGTCTATGGATACTTTTCCTCGCATCAACGATGAAAAAGGATTGTCTACCTTGTAACATAAACGTAATCATATGTGTCATGATTTCCCTGGCAGACAACTCACGTCATGTGCAGTTGCAACACAGACTAGCTGGAGATACTAAAAGCTAATTTTTGTTTCATTTTTGTTTCATTTCATTGTTCATACTGCTCAGAGAAATATATTAAAACACACAAACCTCCGTTGCCTCTCTCCTACGCTGTAAACATTGCCTCGTAGAGCTGGGCAATATATCGAAGCTAGATATCGTCTTAGATTTTGGATATCGTAATATCGTGATATGGCATAAGTGTTGTCTTTTCCTGGTTTTAAAGGCTGCATTACAGTAAAGTGATGTCATTTTCTGAACTTACCAGACTGTTCTGTTATTTGCCTTTACCCACTTAGACATTATATCCACATTATTGATGATTATTTAATCAAAATTGAGGTATTTGGTCAAAAATATTGCGATATTTGATTTTCTCCGTATCGCCCAGCCCTACTTACACTATTAATCTCGTACAATATACAGAATAACGATAGCACTGATACTTTACTAACGTTAGCTTGCATATGTTTGGGAACCTGATAGCTGATGTTGAATGAAATGATACCAAAATAACGTAAAACTATTATTACACTGGAAGGAACTCTCACAGACGAAGTCGTACTTCTTTGAATAATATGGCCACCGTAGGAGTTACAACGCGCTCGGAATGGGAGGGGTTAGAAAGTAATATTCAGTTGGTTGTCATATACAATTTCACCGCTAGATGGGAGAAATTCTTACACAATGTAGCTTTAAACGCATAAATACACACAATTTAAACGTAAACATGCCTGTCAAATATACACAGTATATACGGTCATATCCACCTACCTCAGATATATCAGTAAACGTTTATATTAATAATTTTGTATTTATTCCAGCACCATTTGCACGTTTTCATTATCCAATCCTCAATCCAATAGAGCAGTTTGTTTACATGTGAGTATTTACAGTACGTATGTATATGCATGTATGTAAGGGATGCCCCGATTGATCGACCGCCGATCATTAGCTGTTGATATTTACTAAAGACACGTGATCGGGTGCTCGGCATTAATCTCTTCTAGCCGCAGATAAACTACTACACACATACAGTTAAACACTCGGCCGAGAGCAACAACCGCATGCCTGTGCCTTATTGCCTGTCCATGTGTAGTGAAGTCCTCCTGCGGCTACTTCCCACCCACCTTAGCGGAGATGCACGTGGTTGCTGAGGCGCGCGTGCACGCTACTTCAAACAAAACAAATAGTTACCTATTGTAAATCCAGATTCTACAAGTATAGGCATTAGGCATAACGTTAGCCCTCGCCGCATGACGCTTACTTTTTCTCGGCTAAATGCTGTAGCTGTATGCCTTTCTAGCCACAATCGATAGAGAACACCTGCCCATCTGGGGAGTGTGTGGTGGAGCGAGTTAGAGTGCGCGGTCAGAGTGTGGGGAGAATTTAGGTTTAGTCGCAAAGATATCAAGCGAATAAACAGCACATGGATGTATAATAAGAACAGTAAAGTTTGTAGTTTTGTGCACTGTAAGCTGTAGCAAAAAAAGTTAACACCCGTTTTTCCGGTGCATTCATGACGTCAAACATGATGCACCAGAAGAAAAAAACAAATGCATCCTTGTCTACTTGCAATGGGAAAGTCAATCTATCATTAGCAGATTTTCCCGCTCAAAAACCTGCATATATGCGCACATTTTCGGTGGGAAAAGGATATAGGAAACTAACTAGACTGACTTGTGATTCTTATTCATAGGCCTACTATAGAGTCACACACCATTATATAGCCTGTTACGCTGCCACCTGGTGGAGATCCCAATACACTACAAACTTAAACTGGCCAATACTATAACACAGCTATATCAGCTGCTATAACTAAACAAAAACGTATCGGCAGCTAAAAAAAAACGTGATCGAGGCATCTCTAATGTATGTTTAATGATATATATAGTCACAAGTCTGCAATTAACGACATTATCTTCTATTGTAAGTCATGTAATCACCTCCTGGAGCTTCTTGTTTATTTCCTGGAACACAGCATGTGCCTTGAACCCCTCCAGTCTGTTACTAGCACTAGTGTTGCTTGAATTAATTGCTTGAATCCTTGAAAAGATAAAAGGGAAATAAATGAGAATAAAAAAATGAAGGTTAGCAATTTAAGAAATGGATTAAAACCATGCACAGAAACATACATGGTTGCTGAAGACAAAACAATCACTGATTAAACATTCACTTTGGTAGTTATTGTCATGTATGGATCTTGCCATTCTTTCCATCAGCGGGGTGTGTGTGTGTGTGTGTGTGTGTGTGTGTGTGTGTGTGTGTGTGTGTGTGTGTGTGTGTAACACAACATATATGTGCATCTCAGATCACATTTTCACTTAATATGACCAGTACTACAGTCATTACTAAGATAACATTGTGCCAAAATATGAACAATAACATTGTCCACCATTGGTGGGGTCATTTGCTAGTTAAGCCCTAGGCCTTTGGCTCAGGCAACTACTCGAAAATGATATATCCAAAAGGAATGGAGTACATCTCTGCAATTACAAGGTATATTTTAATGATCTTGGTATCATAATAAAGGTAACACTTGTGGGCTTAATGTAGAGGTGTAAGCATCAATATATATGTTACTGGGTCAGAGTAAATGAAGATGAAGCACAGCATAAATTAAAGATTTAATTTCCGCCTAACAAAACTATAAATTGTTAGAGGGAATATCCCTCTGGAATAATGGAGTTGCAGCCCAAAACCTATAGAAACCCATAGCACAACATCTAAACATTACCTGTGAAAAGATTTAGGCTTATAAATTCAGGCAGAGCAAAGTTAGAGGGGTTTTAGTAGAAGCATGTTTATGCGGACATTTGGGTACCATCTGTGCCATTTGACTCTGCTCAGGTACCAAACTTTAAAAACACATTACATTTCACTTATATGTCCCTGTAGGTATTTATTCCATCTAAATGTGTTTCTGGCTTTGATCTTTAATCAAACCTATATTTTTTTCCATTCAAGTAAAACCATACAAGGGAAATTAAGTTTGACTCCTACTTGAGCACATTTATTTACAATAAAACAAGCAATACAACCTAACTGGTAAAACACAGGTAAGAACACAGTTAATAAACAACAATTAATTGTACTGTATATAAAATCTAACACATTTCCATCGTGCCACTGCTGGAAGCTGTTCTTTTTGGAGTTGAGACACAGAGAGACCTGGCACTTTCTGCAGTAAATAGGCATCTTAACCCTCGGGTTCCCAGTATCCTGGCACTTCCTGCAGTACCTCCTAAACTGGGTAGCATCACCTCCATAGTACATAGGCATGCAGGTGGTAGGTGGTGGTGGTGGTGGTGCTGAGCCTTCAGCAAACTTTAACATGTCTGCAGCAAGCTGCTCCCTGAAAGTCTTCTGGCTGTGTGGCTTGGTCGTTTAATGGTATTTACCTCTCTTGTGCAGCTCATTGTGGAGAAGGAAACTGTTCACCACTGCAATGTCCACAAAATGATTAAAAAAAAACCCTGACTATAGTCAGCTACAGCGTCCGGAACAGGTATAGTCTTAGTCTGCCACACACCAGCGCTTTTTACTTTGCGTTTCACGGTATGTTCACTGAAGGCCTTGTGTACTGTAGAGCACATAGTCACTTCACGGGTGTCCATCCACTTTGCAAACAAAAGTTAGTCTTTTCTCAGCAACCGCAAATCACCCCTCACAGCCTTTTTGGGTAAGCTGTTCTGCTCAGTCTGTGGAAAACCAATTTGATTCTTCCTAATCGTCCCACAACAACCAATGTTTTTGCTGAGCAAATGCTGAAAGAGGGCAGGGCTGGTGTACAAGTTGTCTACAAACAGTGCGTAACCTCCACCGGGCAGAGGGAATGGTAGAAGGTCCATCACTGAGGAGTAGCTCAGACCCTGGCCTGTGGTGAACACACTCTTCCCTGTGTACACAAAAAAGTTCCATGTGTATGTAGTTAAGGCATCTGCGAGAACAAACAGTTTGTATCCCCACTTTGTGGGCTTGTCCTTCATATACTGCTTCATACTAATGCTGGCCTTGGATGACACCATCCTTTCATCTATGGAGAGATTTTGATATGGCTGGAAATGTGCTTTGCAGACGGTCACTATCTCAGTATACAGGGGCTTGACTTTGAAAAGCCTGTCATATTAAGCAGTGTTTCTCTTGCGCTCGTTGTCCTCGTCATCTTTTGGGTTGCTCAGGTGCAGCGACCACAAGATAGCTTCAAAGCAAACCTGTGTCATTTTTTCACTGGGGAACGTAAAGTTATATGGCCATTGCTTTCTCCAATAGTCCGCTCTGTGATGCACATTTACAAGGCCAGAGAAAATTAAAATGGCCATGAAAACATAAAATCGCTCACTGGCAGCGCTCTCCAAATAAACTTCTTTCCAGCCTGAATTCTCCTGGCAGCATTGGCATTTTCAATTATAGTTCTAACAACAGAAGTGCTAAAAAAAAGAGCTGGCTCAGCGGCGTCCATGATGCAGTGGTATCGAATGTTGGGCCAGGGACACTGGCTGGCATAAATCTGAGTGGATCTGGTCCTTGGTCCTTCTCCTCTCTGTTGTGCCACCCTATCTCTTTCTCCATCACTCTTGAAGTCACTGACCCACCTCGAACACGCTTAGGCTTTGCCGATGTGTGTACGGCTTTTCCTTTTCTTTTTGGTTGAGTTTTTTTTAGGAGACTCAGAGTCTGATGAGGAAGATCATGGCTGAGGAAGAGGAGCAGATGCACGACGCATGGAGCGCCCTGGCTGGGGCTGAGTGGTGTGGCTAGGTGTCGATGGCCCTGACTGAGGGTGCAGGGTCAGTGATAGTGCAGATACACGTTGAGTGGAGCGCCCTGGCTGTGACTGAGGGGGTGGTGCAGATGCTGAGGCAGTTGCCATAGGTGGCTCATACTCATCACTGTGGAACCAAAATGGGGGAAAACTATATTAATTATGCCGCTTTTAAAATGTAACTACAAACACACAAGTAACAATATTTTAGTTTAGTTTAATAAAACATTGTATTTTATAAACTACATGCGTTTTGTAAAAAGATGTACATAACTTATATATTTTATTCCTGCTTATATTCAGGGCTAAAGTTATGCACTCTCCACCTCTTTGCCCACTTTTGGATTAGCCGACGTCAAGGCACAGCCAAGATGGCGACCGCCGGTACAGGTGTTGTATCAAAGACTGCTCCCCCATCGATATGCGTTCCCCATACTAAACTTGAGGCAAACCATATCCCTAATGTTAACCATGGAGTGGGGCGCTACGCATTTTAACAGGCGGGAAAACTATTTGGCGGGGAAACATACTTCATTTATAACACCGCTGGATTCCCGCCCAGTCATTGCAGGATAATACGATAGACCGACAATTTCACACTTAATCAATAAGTAATCAATAACAAAACAGAGATTACATACCTTACTGGTGATGGAATTTCATAATCTGAATCACTACTGTTATCCAGTTCCTCTCGGTCCGGCTGGCGAAGATCATCATCTTCCGATGAAGAGTCAATTGGAAAAACAGTTGCCCCGCTGTCGTCAAATAGTATATCCAGTACCTCTGCAGTTGTGAACATCTTTTTCCTGTCTGCCATTATTTCTTCGAAAAAAAAAAAAACGAGTGTTGTGGATTCGTAGGGGAAGAATGGATATAATATGTGCGCTCTAGTATCTATGTGTGTATTTTGCGTAATGCAGTTGAGACAAAAGTCAGACACCGTAAGCGACACAGGCAGATATCTCGAGAATCCATTGGCCAATTTGGATGATTGACACCTCTATTGAACTGTCAGAGCCAATAGAATTGAGTGACAGTCTCAAGAACGATGTCAACAACACCAGTGGCCAACCACAACGAGGCTTACACACTGTAGGCACACTGTTGATTGATTATAAAGACAGTTGTTCTCGTATACAGGCGGCCACCGTCTTGGGAGCTACTGTCTTTCTCAACTATCTTTTTAATAAACTGTCTGTACACTTACAATGTTCTCAATGCTTCACTTAACATTTAGGGACCCTCATTATGCTATCGTTTAAGTGTTGTGATATTTTGAGCCTTTTTAGTGGTATAAATAGCAATTTGTTTTTATTTTGCCTGTGCCCAAATACTAGCGTTGTAAGCTAATCAGCAGTCCGTGCTAGCTTGTTTCAAGCTACAAACACATTTGATTAGCATGAAAACATGTCCCAGAGAGCGATCGAGTGGGTACACATCTGTTATTAACCCCTAGGTTTGTTTTGCGCCAAAATTGTCCTTTAACCTGGGAAAAGTTTTAAACAGTAACGTTTATACAGCGTGTCGGGGGAATATGTCTCCTGCAGCGGTGAGTCAAAGACAGAGGGACCGCAGCTTTCGCTAACATTAGCTTCTTGTCCCACCTGGGGTCTGACATACAGCAAATTCAATGCCCATAATGCTATTTTCCAAGATACCGTAGCTGTCACATTTCACGGGACCAGCGTGGATTTCATGGAAACAAAAAACGCTGAAGCAGCAGCAGCCCGCCGCTAAGAAATGTATATAGCGGAAACACTGTAACGTTAATACCACCCATGAGTCGGATGCAGCGACAGGGTCTTTGAAAATACATTCATGTGTAAAATAGATGGAGGCGATAAGGGACGAGGTGTAAAAAAAATGGATGAAGCTTCTGGGTCTGAAAAGTAATCAAATGCAAAAGTGCCTTAAACCTGCATTCAATTTAATTTCCAGCAGGCAACTCCGTTGGCTACAAAAAGAAGTCCATTTCTATAGAAGTCTATGGGAAAATGACTGAGTACTGAAAAATGAATACTTCTCACTTGATTTATTTCCTCAGTAAACATTCCCTAACGAGTAAATGGTAACAAGTTTTAATTCTTCTTCAATATAACGTAGGGATGTCACGAGAACCGATACTACACAGAGACGGAGCAGAAGAATGGCAGAGAGGAAGAGGAGTGCAATGTGGCTATATTTTCAGGCCCAAAACAAAACAATAGCAAGCTGTATACTTTGTAAAAAGGCTGTAAGATACACAACAAATTTATACAAGCATTCTGTACTTGGTTTTAACTTATAATCCAAATGTAAAAAAAAAAAATCACAAAAATACTTAGGCTAAAGGTCATGAAAATTGACTGTGAAAGCTCTCTGAACGTCATTTATCAGAGTCTTGTTGTTACCCCTGTCCGTGGCAGTCTCCTCCACTCCATATCTTTATAACGGAGCTAACCGGAGATGACTGGAGCTAACCACCAATCAAAGATAATCGTTTGCTAACAGAGCCTTCAATTCTCCATGCCTGTATCCATTAAGTGCATTTATGGACTCAAGCCCGAATAAAACCCTTACTTTTATTATTATTATTATTATTATTATTATTATTATTATTATTATTATTATTATTATTATTAATAATAATAATAATAATAATAAGTATGGAATGCCATTGTATTCAATATTAAATCAATGAATAAATCCATAAATAAATTAATAAATGCATGAATAAATAAATAAATAAACATGACTGAAATACATCATGAAATAAATGAGGCAATAAATACATAACTGTACATATTCATATACAAATGAATTAGTTAAATAAATTAAATGGTTTTACTTTTACTTATTTCATGGTACTTTTATTTCATAACTCCACGTTAATTTATTTCAAGAGACTTTTATTTCATAAATCCACATTTATTTATTTCTGTGGACTTTTATTTCCTAATGCCACATTTATTGATTTCTCTCTCCATTTATTTCCAGTTCTTATAGGCAAATCAGGCATATCAGAACAGAGCCGTGGGTATAAAAAGGCTGGCGAAGTGAGAGTGTGGACATAATGGAAGACATCGTTGGACTCCGAGATAGCATGCTATCATTAGCAGATCAAATCGATCAACATGGTCTATCAGCAGATACTATTTTGGCACATATTGAAGAATTTTTGGAAATACAAGGACGGATAAGTGCTCTTCAAGAAAGACATAGACGACAAAGTTTTAAATTGTTTAAGACTGATTGAGCACCGTGTGGAAGATGTCCAAGTCCAAAAAGTCAACGTTACCGCTGGTACTACAAGCACAGGTGCTGGACGCCTCCACTATTAATCAGAATGTTCATTTTCATGACTCGAACCGCCGCTGATATAGTGCTAATGGTTGCTATGGACGCTGCTATCGCTAGAACCACGGCGCTAGTTTGTGCGTTTTTGGACATGAATCTTCCGGTTATGAGGCTTATCCCGTATTTGATCATATTCAGTTTGGGAGAAACTCTATCCTTAGATGTAAAACCTATAAGCAATATTACACAAGAGGTTGTGATTTAACATTTGGACGACAGCTAGCTAGCGCTGAGGTCCTAACGTTAAGCATCGCTGAAGTGCCAATGTCACTGTATAGTCAGTCAGCCAACGTAATCTAACGTTAGCTTTGTAGAGATCGTAGGATTTCAGAAACTGAATTAATACTGCACATATGAACACAAAAGCTACTTTGTTAGCTCAATCGTGTTGTAGCAAAGTTATTTGCTGAATATAATATTTTTTATATCGACAGCTTTAGCTCCTGTACGTCCTCCACATGTAGCTAGCAGCTGTTTTTAACATAGCACCGTGTCACCCGCAACATAGCACCGTGTCACCCGCACCGTCGTCGTGTCAAGTCTGACCTCCCGTCTATCCGTTTCCCTACTGTTAAATTGCTACAAATGGTTTGGTTCAGGTTAAGGTGTGGGGGGGGGGGGGGGACAGATCTCGATGGGATTCGAAAAACACTGGCACAGCTGATGTAGCTAGCTAATGCCAACATTTCCATTTGGTGGCGACAGGCGTAATCCTGTAACGTTACACACTGTGTAAAAAAACTTCTGTGAGACATGCAAAGCATCTGCCTAAATGCGCACAGAGCAGCAGCAGCTGACAGCAGCTCCGCTCTGTTCAATATTTCCCTCATTAATTATACGTCATTTCACTCACAACAACCCATCCACTATGGCTAATCAGAATGATAATTTTTATGACTCAATCTGCAATAAACGGCTGGTTGCTATGAACCCACGGACGGAGCTAGCATGTTGCTCGACTCGTGTGTAATGAATATTCCGACTATTAGGCTTATCCTGTTTTGACCATATTTGGGATATGTTTACATGGCAGAGAAATCTTTTTCTCTCTCTCTCTCTCTCTCTCTCTCTCTCTCTCTCTCTCTCTCTCTCTCTCTCTCTCTCTCTCTCTCTCTCTCTCTCTCTCTCTCTCTCTCTCTCTCTCTCTCTCTCTCTCTCTCTCTCTCTCTCTCTCTCTCTCTCTCTCTCTCTCGGAGGAAGATTCGCTAAGGATCGGGGATCATTTGCTTTTGTCTGGCTCTCCGATTTGACCAATCATGTTGGCTTTAAACTGAGGTTAAGACCTCTTCCCTCATTAGCATTTGACAAAAATGTAAAAATATAGTTAATGTATTTATTTATTTATGGATTTATTTATTGATTCATTTATGTATGCATTTATTTATGCATTTATTTATTTCTGTATTTATTTAAACATTTATTTATTTAGACTTGTCATGTTCTGTCCTCCATAACACACAGGCCAAAACAAATACAGACATTCCATCCCGCAATACTGGCTTTAGCATTGTTGTCCGAGAAGATAGGATTTCAATTTAGCATGTTTCCTTAATAATTTTGTGACAAATTGTGGTCATTCTTTTATTAAATACAGTAAATATATTAAATATTGGACCTTGGAAATTTCAGTTTTCACTGTTGATTTGTTTAACTGTTTTTTAAGTTCAATAAATGCAACATCTTTCCAAAAGACTGAGTAATCGTGTTAAATAATCGTAATTTCAATATTGACCAAAATAATCATGATTATGAATGAGCATCCCTAATATGGCTGTATCCCAGCACTGTATATCTGGGAAAACAGCTGACATGACAAAGCACAAAGCCCACTTAATCATTTATTACTTTCACCAAAAAAAAAAAAAAAAGACTGGCCTCCCCCTTTTACATTTCACTTCCTAGTTCACAGTCGGTGAAACATCAAAACAGTCAGAATAATAAATGCATCACTAGGGGGAACAAGTCACTCTATTTGCAAAAAATGGATCAATAGAGAAATTATCTTCGTAAAAGATATTTTTGATTGTAATGGTCAATTACTTAATTATGTATATTAATTATATATCTTTTCTCAGAGAAAAAGCATTCCCAATAACGTTCAAAGAATATAATTCAGTTTTCAAATCTATACCTAATGGCATATTAGAATTAATGAAAAGTTATAAAAAACAAAATGAAGTTACTGGTTTTACTTTTACTCTTCATATAAACTGTATGGATATTATGAGCAGCACTTGTACTAATAAGCACATTAGAAAATGCTTACTAAATTTAAAGAAAATAACTCGTGGGAAATTTTTCTGGAATTCTCATTTTACTGATGTTAACTGGCATAGGACATGGCTTGTTCCCTTTAGATATTGTATCACAAACAAAGTTAGGGAATTACATTTGAAAATATTACATAATATATACCCTACAAACCTATTTGTCTCGAAATTCATGCCTGTTGATAACTATTGTAGTTTTTGTAAAACAAGAGTTGTTAACCCATCTTTTTTATGGTTGTTCATTTTGTATTGCATTTTGGAAAAGCTTTGAAGATTATATGGTATCTAAAACAAAACATACAATCACACTTGAAGGGAAACATATTATTACTTATTTTTGAATGTAAATATAGAAAGTTATGCAATATTGTAAATCTCTATTTTATTAGGTAAGTTCCATATTCATACGGCAAAACTTTTCCAGATTACCACCGTGCTTCAAATTATTCCAGGTTGAATTTGACATGTACTTTGAGTCTCTTAAGTTGGTATCCAATAAGAAAGCTATATTAATATCTGATGTCTACTCTAATATCTTTGTTTAAGTGCTCCTGCTGTCTACATTATTAACGATTTTTGAAAGTCTGTCCCCTTTTTATCTTTATTTCCTTCTATTATTTTCATTTTTACTATTATATTATTTGTATATATTTTTGTATTTTATTTGTTTACGTATTGCAATGATTTAACTTCTGTAAACTACTTTTTTTAAATTAAAAAAAAATAAAAACATCAAAACAGCCACTTTCAGTTAAATCCAGGATGTCACCATCATCATGCACCTGTCAGCTAGCTAGCTAGCTAGCTGAGGAGAAGCTGACACTGCACAACAAAACAAACTAACTGTGCTGGTAACGTTAGTCTACAATCAGCTAATGAAAAGGACAGCGGTATATTTATGTAACATTAGCCTACTTCTATCACAGATTTACGGCAGTTAAAACTACATACAACTACAATATCTTATATGCTAATTGTGTTGTAACCAACATAACGCCTTGTAGTATTGTATCAAAGAGCTAGAGTTAAGTGACTTCAACATACGTTAACGTAACTAACGTTAGCTGTTTGTTTGACATTTCGTAGCTTCTTGGAACAACGAGGGTGACCTCAATGAATGATTTAAAAACATGTAACCTTAACGTGTCACAAGCTAGCTAGTATTCTTACCTTGGTGTCAGTATTTCAGGCATTTTGCTAGAACGGTAGCTAGGTGAACAGAGAGTGCCGCAGTTTTAACAGACCAACAGCTAACGTTAGCTTGTACTTTGACTGCTGTCCATATATATATACATATACACACACAATGGTCTGCTGTCTGCTTTGCTGCTAACTAACACTTCCTTGTTCCTTCAAAGGAAAAAAAAGATGTTGTCGGTACCATATATGTCAATGGCCGGTACGCGATCCGTGCTGCGCATGCGCAAGATGCATGCGCTGTTGTACGAGGATTTACGCCACTGCCCGATCTGTTCCACGCTAGCCTCCACCGGGAAGCTAACGTTAGTTTAGCTAACAGCTAATTCGGCTGACCGCTAGGTGATTATAGCGGTCTGCCGTTAGCCTCCATAGGCAAGCTAACGTTAGATTAGCTAACGGCTAATCGCTAGCTGATTGTAGCTTTCTGCCGTTAGCCTCCACAGGCAAGCTAACGTTAGTTTAGCTAACAGCTAATTCGGGTAACCGCTAGCTGAGACAGCATGTAAACTTTAAAAGACCCTCAAAATAAAACTTGAAAATAAACGTTAACATATATAACAGCTGTTACGTCAGTTCTACTTTACTTGTGCTCATTTAAAATACAATCACTCAATACTTGTCTTTATTGTTATTACTGTAACGTCTTAATTTGGCTGTAGCCATTAAGTTTGACTTAACGTTATTTTAGACTGAATCTAGCTATTAGCCGAATTAGCTGTTAGCTTCCCAGTGGAGGCTAGCGTGCGTGGAACAGATCGGGCACTGGCGTAAATCCTCGTACAACAGCGCATGCGCAGAACGGATCGTGGCACCATTGACATATATATATATATATATATATATATATATATATATATATATATATATATATATATATATATATATATATATATATATATAGCAGCACGGATCGTGTACACGCCATAGACTGTATATAAGAACCATAGACTGTATATAAGAACACGCGTCATATCATTATGGTAAAACACATGCGCAGTAAAATCTAGTCTGCACCCAAAGGTTCAGAGACGGTTTAGAATAATAATAATAGTATAAAGGCTCTTTGATAGGTTCTTGCAATAGCAGTTCTTGGTAAAAAAAAAAAAAAAAATCTGTTTTAAAGGAAACCTTTGTTATTATTACAGAATTTGTCTCCAACTAGCCACATTTCCTGCCAATTCATATCTGAGTTACATCTTGTAGGCCTATGTAATTCCTGATGTGTTTATTTGAGCATTTATTCTTGTAATGTCAACTTCTCCAAGCAACATACTACTCTTAAATGGATCGATCATTGAAACTTTGATTACTGCACCTCTAAGAAGTCCACATATCCTCATTTTATTTATATTCTAGTAATTATTTTATGCCTTTGTTGTTTATGTAGCCAACCTTATGCTTGTTATTTTTTGTTTTTAAATGCAGTGCTTACTTGTGTTCAATTTTTTGTTTGTTTAGGACTCTTGTAATTGTAATTGCTTGCTATATATTCTCTCTTCCTTAAGGAAGAGAAGAAACAAATAATTTAAATAAAAGTTTTTATTTTTGTTTGTTTTTTTTTTGTTTTTTTTTTAGTGATTGTCTAATGTAACAGCATAGGTTCATCTATTGCAATGGCATGTGTGAGAAACCTACCATAAATGAACTGACCAATATTCATATCTACTTTCTTTTTCGATGAGTCAACACCACATAGGAAACCAGCCGGTCGCCCAGAGCTGGATGGGTCTATTGAAACGCAAGCTCGGCCTGCCACTTCATCTTGGGACCCAGTTGAAGGTACAGTGGCTTTGAATTTTCCATTTCCAATTAAATACAATTTTATGACTTTTTCAGGAACTTTTTTGTTGTTGTAAACAGCAGAACTTATCACACAGAGGAAGGTGACTCATCACACAGAGAGGTAAGAAGACTCACTTAAGTTGTTCACATATGCAAGTGTATAACAACTAAAACGAACACCATTCATTTTTCCATAGCCATGAGGACATCCATTACCTTGGAGGCATGGCCTACAACAAGAGCTATTGGCCATCTTCTACACAGCTGATGGACACATTTAAGGAGAAGATGGATGAGCTGCTCATGCTCTTAAGGAGCTCCCAGTCACCTCTCTCTGCTCCAGTCGATGACATGTTGTTGTCGCCCTGCTCGACAGTCACCGAGCTGCATGAGTTCGACAGGAGTCTCGGTCAACAAAATGGTAATTAAGTGGCCATAGTCCTGCCCTACCCTGCCCTAAGATTAACACTATATAATTGCATAAATTCAAATATAACTGAACTGACTTCTCTTACAAAATGAGATTGTACAAGCTCTCCACTTTGTTCTGCATGTGTAATTTGTATTTCTATATGTTTTACAGCAACTTTTCCTGATAACCCTTGGAGGTTCGACCGGAGGTACTGCCATCCGTCGCATGCTATGGCGAGTGGCAACCAATGACTTTCTAAACATCATTGGTTGCGGGGCAGAAAGGCAAAGAAGGTCTTCCAGGACCTGACAATCTGCAGGATTATAACAGGCAGGTGTTATTTTATAGTTCAAATCAGTATTATGCTTAGCTTGGCTGATAAGAGGTTTTAATTTGACTTGTAAGTTTGCTTCATTTTGACTTCTACTCTAGCAGCCTCCCAGCAGATTACCTCAATGGATTTCAACATGCCATTGAGTTACAGATCCCCCAGTGTAACAATTCCCTTTTCTAACCAATCCCTCCAAGAAAGAGGAGATCTACCAATACATAACTTTGGATTTTGCCAAACACTTGATGAAGTATTTAGATATGGATCCAGTTCAAAACAGCCGGCCACTTTGGTCCAAACTACATTTAAGTGAGAGATTATCAGAAGTGTTTTTGCCTCACCATACAGTTTAACAGACAGGCATTGTATGGGCGATAATGGGGCAAGAACAGATTGCTCAATACAATACCAAGGTGGGGCTCTCTCAGGAGGAAGTGGCCAGTGGGCCAGATGCCTTAAGTTAAAAGCATTGCAATAATACAACATCTTTGGTAGACCCAAACCTCCTCTATCAATCTGTAATGGCCAGAGGTGTTGTTTTCCCGACATTTTTCTTTAACGTTACCTGATTGAGTCTCCAGGTAAGAGACAGCTAACGTTAACTGTTAGCTAATCTTATGACTCAATCTGACTGTAATATCAGTAACATTATCCCAGGGTCATCAAACAGTCTATTGTTATCCCACGTTCATTAAAGCTATATTAAAGACTATTACAGGGGTATTCAACTAAATTTGAAAAAGGTCCAGTTAGAGAAAATGTTTTGAAGCAAAGGTCCGGAAGATCATAATGTCTAACAATTCAGTGTTATATATATTTAAGTAGCCTAGTAGTTGTATCAACATTTGAATATAATCAATAACTGACCGTCAAATCAAATTAATTCAGTACAATGAGTGTTGACAATATTTATTGTCACGTAACATAGAACTGAACATATATGTATGACTGTAGATATGTATAATGTTCTCTCATTAACTAAATAAAACTAGGGCTGCATTTCAAAATAAGAGAAAATGAATAAAATGTGAAAATTGTGCATTTTCAAAAAAAGTGCTTAACTTCAGAAAAATAACAAAGGGAGGAAAAGTTAGAATTTCCCCTTTTCTGTTTCACATCTTGACTCAGCAGTCTCAACCACTTTTACAAATAATAAATCTCAACAGAGTTTAACAATTGAATAGTTCAATTCATAGAGTATCACTTTCTTCCCTTCATATCCCACTCCCCCATGTTTTTGCTCAGTTAGAGAATTGAGCTTTAGCCTGTCTTGCCAGGATTTTAAACCTGGGCTTGAATGGAGTCAGGGCCATTCTCATACACATGTGCAGGTGCTCATTGGTGAGCCTGGAACAATATTTAGTTCTAATTATGTTCATTGTGGAGAAAGCTGCCTCGTAGTTGTATGTGGAGCCAAACATGGTCAAGATGTATAGGGCTACTTTCCTCAGACCTGGGAAAGCAGTCTCAGGGACCATTTGGAGCCAGAAAGTGGAAGCGTCAGTTCTTACAAACTGCTCTTTCAGGGCCACATCTGCTTGGAGATAAACCAATTGCATCTGGAGAGACCCAGCATTTACCCATTTAAAGTGCTGTGTGACTTCCTTTGAGAACCCCCTGACATCTGTGATCAGAAATGGGTTCTGAATGAACATGGTGAGCTGCTCTCCAAAGCTGAAGCTGTCAAAACGGTTGCTGAAGTTTACAATCAGCTTATCAATAAAATAAAAAAGAAGACAAATCTCTCCTTCCCTGAACCTGTTCCTGCACTGCTGGGAAGTGTACACAGTCTCCCTTAGGGATGCACCGATCCGACTTTTTCAGTCCCGATACCAGGGCTTTGTGTATCTGTCAATACCCGATACCGATCCGATACCGTTGTTGAATTAATAATAAACTGTATACCTTTTCCACCTTATACCTTCCTTCCACCATGTGGAAGAGACTAAAGGCACCAGACTTTCATAACTAAACAGTACTTTCCTAACTAAGACAAAATAACATAGATGTAATGTATTGAATTCTTATTTATTTGTTATTTAAAAAAACAATTGTGCATTCAAATTGAAAATATAATGTAATCAAACTTCTTAAAATACATTTAAATAAATAACAATAATGGGCCTTTTATATATATTATAATGGCTTATTTTACTGTCAGGAGTACATAGAATATCACAAAAACATTTTAATGTCATCATGTTTACTAAAAGCTTTGATTACTAAAGGGTTTGCTTGGCTCATCAACATTATACAATAACGTTATATGAAGGAGAATGCATGAAACAGTTACAGAATCTAAACTACTTTTATTGTGCTAACTGCAAATTAGTAAAATAAACTTCTATCGAATGAATACACATACAAACAACTTTAACATTGTTTCCCTTTCAAAACAAAATAGTTGTAAGCTAGTTGTATAAACACTACCTTGGCCACAGGTAAGTTAGGTTGTAGTGTGGTTGTAGTGGGCGACTGAACGTAGCTCTGCTGTCAGCCGCCTTTGCTGTTTGAATAATGTTAGTAGGTTGGGGGACAGATATTTCAGCGAGGCAAGGCATCTTAAATCCAGTGTTTTAATCATTGCTCTGAACCCGTCTTTCTCAACGGTCTGTAGCGGGCCCGTAGTTGGATTGCGTTCATAATGTTGCTCCACTTAATGCTTGGAAGTGACAAGCCTTTCACGTTAGCACGGTAACGTTAGCACGGCCGAGTAACGTTAGAGCGACGGGCAACAACAGTGCCTAAATTATGTCCGATTTTTTAGAAACAAAAAACCTTGCAACGACAGACGGCTCCTCTCTTGAGCATACGTTGTTCTGGTGTATCTCCGGTCTTTCTTCATCCTCTAACTTTCTTCTCTGTTCTTGAATGTGCAATAGCGACCGAAGCCTCTACCAGCTTAACAGACTGTTATGCTACCTGGCTAGCTAGAAGCTATAATGTTACCCAACATGCCGTTTGTGTCATGGTTGTATATGTTCTGGTTCCTGTTTTATTTTGAAATCTGACTTTCTGTCTCTTCTTGTCTAGTTACTTCCTGTCTTTAGTTTCCCGCTCTTGTGATTGCCTGATGTTTTCCACCTATTTCCCAGCCCTTGTGTCACCTGCCTCTCGTTACCCTCTGTATTTAGTCTTTGTGTTCCCCTTGTCCAATGTCAGATCATTGTAGTTTGTTTGTTATTCCAGTGGTATTTGTTCCCGACTGTTTGTATTCACGTGAGTTTTTTGGTTCCGTCGTGTTTTCCGTGTCAGCTTTTCTTTGTTCAACTTCGCTGTGGACTTCTTTGGATTTTTTTTGTGTTTTGTTAATTAAACCTTTCATCTTCAACTTCTCCTGCCTGCTCTCTGCACTTTGGGTCCGCCATCCATCCATTTTCCCAAACCTAACTGTTTGGCGGTGTAGCTACATTTGTAAATGTAAAATTATTGGTGCTAGAAACTGTTTAAGTCAACAAATTGTTATGTGCTATGGTGTTTTATCCTTTTAAAGAAAGTTAGTTAGTTGTGGGTTATTAATTGTTGTGTCATAAAGTTACTACCATGAGTGAGAAGGGTACGCAGTTAACCAGGGTCCCAGTGCTGCGACGGAGGGGAAAAAAAAAAAAAAAAAAAAAACACTTGCCCGTGGATCTGTTAATTTTTCCGATCCCCAATCCAGCTATTTTTTTCCCAATATCGGGGCCGATATCCGATCTTAATATCGGATCGGTGCACCCCTAGTCTCCCTGCAGGTCTTCCTTGAACACTTCAAGTTTCCTCTGAAAGGTGCAAACGGCTGTCATCAGTTCACAAATTGAATTGTCCTTGCCCTGTAGCCTCAAATTCAGTTCATTCAGATGTGACGTGATATCAACCAAAAAGGCCACGTTATCCATCCATTTCTCATTTTATAAAAAGAGAGAAAACTGTGTTGCCTTCTGACTGCTTAGCTCTGCCAAAAAAGATGCCAATTCCCTCCTGATGGACCAAAAGCGCTCTAGCACCCTGCTTTTGCTGAGCCATCTCACATTGTTGTGCAGCAAAAGATCATCAGCATTGGCATCAACTTCACTGAGGAATTCCCTAAGCATGCGGTGCTGGTAGGAAGATGATGCCCTGAGAAAATTTATCATTTTCATCATTTCATTCATCACCTCATCATGCTCATCTGACAGGGAGGCACAGAGGACAGATTGATGAATGATGCAATGGTAAGATAAAAGCTCAGGATTGTCCCCTTTCAGTCTTGCTACAGCTCCTTTTTCTTTCCCTATCATAGAAGGGGCTCCATCTGTGGTTATTAAAACCACTTGTTTTGGCTCTATTCCTCTTTTTGTTAACATCTCCTTAATGGCCAGGTAGATATCCTCTCCTCGTGTACTGGTCTGAAGGAGAATGACACCTAACATGTCTTCACAGAATGTTTTCTGGTATGTGCTGAAAAACCTGGCCTACACTAACAGCTGAGCATTGTCACATATGTCAGTGGACTCATCCACAGCTAAGCCTACACATGGTGCCTTATGCATGGCTTCATCTAGCTGGGTTAGCACATCCTGAGTTAATATTTCACTTTTCTTTGTGGCAGATGATGCTGACATGGGAATTTGCTTTATTTTATCACAAAGCTCATTTTTTTTTGTTTTCCCTCAAGTAGTGTTTCAGCTACTGACAACCCCTCCATCTGTAAATTTATTTTTGTGTTTACCCCAAATCCAAGAAACTCTGAGGGAACACTCAAGAGCACGTTTGGGCAGTGAATGTGTGGCTCAGAATCCTGGTGGACTGGTCATATTGGGCTCTGAAACTACTTATTTTCTGTGATCAATTCAGATTTGAGTGGGTATGTTTGTTCAAAACCGTTATTTTTTGTCTCATAATGGCGTTTCACATACAGTTTTTGCACATATGAGACACACTGGTTTAGTGCTCCCATTGGGAAGTATGAACAGAAATGAGTCTGTCCATTCTTTTCACTGTCCACTTTTCTTTTTTTGGAGAGTACCATTTGTTCCTTATTTTTCTGTTACCCTTTTTCTGCCTCACTCGTCTGCTTCGCTCCCTTTCTCCGTCTCACTCGTCTGTTTTGCTCCCTTTCTCCGTCTCACTCGTCTGTTTTCACTCCCTTTGTTTTCTACATGTATCGCTATCTTTTTAATCCGACTTTCTTTTCCTGTGTAACTTGCCTCTAACTCTCATCTGTCTGCGCTATAGAGTCCCAATGTTTACCGCCCGGAATGCAAAGACTTCATTGGTTGAGTGGTATCACGTGGGATGGCTTAACTCACATGCAACTGGTCTGTGAGTTTCCTCATCCACTAAACCACTACCGTAAAGACTACAAAAGCTGCGCATATTAAAATAGAAGAGCCCCGTCAGGTTTTAATTCATAATCTTGTTTTGGTCCGGGTCCGTATGGGACAAGCCGTCCCATACGGACCCGGCTTCTAGGTCCGGATCCGGACCGCGGTCCACTTGTTATTCACCTATGTTTTAGAGCAATATACTTTTAGGTAAAAAATGTAACTTATTTTATGTAAACTGCTGTAAGACTGAGTGACACTGAAACTGAGCTGAAAATTATTGTTTCAATACTGATTAAGCCTAATCAGCATTTGACTACATCACCTTAACCTCTATAGAATTGAATAAGTCACGTCTGTTATTTAGCATAAATGTAGAAGCTCTATTGACCTATTGTTTAATCAACTTTGAGAGCCATCCCCTGTTGGGCCAGACTTGATTAGGACAAAGAATGAGTATTCCTGTAGTTTGGAAACAATTGACACCAACTTGGTAGGATCCTGTGGCCGGGTGTGGCCTCAAGACACATGGATTAAGAATTTACACCTTTTCTTTTGAGAGACATCTGGCCAATAGGGAAAGATTTAATTTGAGGAAACCACCCTCAAACTCTTTAGGATAAATTTGGGCTACTGGGAAGGAATCAGGACTGTTCTGATGTAATTCCTGAAGAGGAAGCATGTCATTTCAGTTTGCTGCTGGCAGTGTTTTGATGTATTGTTTTGTCATGTCACAAGACTGTTTTTATGTGACTCCATGAAGGAGAAGCATGATTCAGTCCACTGTCAGCTGCAGTGTAACATTTGCTTTATGTCTTGTCATTTTCATCATGCTGTTTATTAAACCTTTTGCTTAACTTTCAATTGGAACCCAAGCATCTCCTTCGTCCTCAGGAATCAAACGAACACGTCTATTTTAGTTTTTCTTAACACATGCTATCCTGATACTTGATTTGAAATCGGAGACTTCTTGAAGAAGATGTTTTTCTAAGCGTTTCCTTACTTTTTCGGCTTTCTTAAAACTGGCTAAAGTTAGTGGCAAACGCAAACCACTTTCTGATAACCCAACGGCTAACTTTACAAACGTAACTGACTGTTATTTCTTCTATTTGGCCAGTAGTCCTCGGTTGACCCACATATTCTTGAAAAATGGACAAAGAGGAGGATATTGGCAGTATAATGCACTCATACACCAAGAAGGCGAGATGGAGGTAACTTTGCCGGAGCAGGAGGGCTCGGACTCGGCGCAACCGTTGCCAAATGTGCCGAAGCCGCGAGCCGCCAAGATAAGTAAAACGCTTGATGACAATGAAGGTCAGTCTGTGCTCAACTCTGTTCTGCTAACAGTAATGGAGAGAGTTGAAAAGATGCAAGAAGAGTTACTGAGGAGGTTGCAGTCGTTGGAGGCGACAGTTAAAGTTAATACTTGCTCCATAAAAAGTGTCACTGACGCTATGAAATACATGGGGAAACAAATAAAAGAAGCAACAGACAAAGTTTAAACCCTAGAGAAAAAAGTTGGATTCCTGGAGAAAGAAAACAGTGTGCTCTGTGACAGGTGGGCAATGAACTTGATAATTACAAGAGGAGGTTGAATCTATGTGTCGCTGGGGTCAAGGAACAAGCAGGAGAAAATGTTTTAAAAAATGATGGTGGACTCAGCCAGGTCTCACCAGACATCGCAGACCAACTGACCTTTTCCGTGGACATCGCTCACAGACTGGGACCCCGCTCGGGAGATGCACATTCCAACCGCCGTATCATTGTGCAGTTTCTATCACAAACCCACAGGGACAAGATTTGGAAGGATGCCAGAACATCGACCGTACTCAAGGAAAGGAAAATCAAAATCTTCGAAGACCTGACTCAAGATGCGACGGATGCCAAGAACAAATTGTGGCCGCTGGTCGAACAGGCGAGGAAGGAGGGGAAGAAAGTGGGCTTCAGGGGACATTTCGCGCATATTGATGGTAAAAGAGTCACAATGAATAACATGTAAGCGAGGCCTCTGAGCTGCTCTATATGCTTAGGCTTGCACATGTGAGTCTTAACTAAGGTAAGAGCAGGCTTGGATAACAGATTTAAAGTGGTCATGACTTCTAAGGTTGTCTGCTCTACCTCTGGGTGGATTATTCATCTCAGGAGTACTATAAAAAAAAAAAAAAACTACCAGCGAAGTTCTACTGTAAACATTAAACAACAAAAATCTGATTTAAAAATAATAATCTAAAAAATAAAGATCTAATTCACACACACACAATAAGTATTTTCAAAGGGTTTACCTACTTACAAAGTCACCCAAGGTTATCTGCGTATTTATTTATTATTTATTATTTATTTTATTTTCCACTAGTGTGAATAAGTCACACCTCTGTTGTAAAGCTGTTAGAACCTACTATGAGTTGTATGAATGGTAGCAACTCTCCACTGATTGGATGACATGAATATGGGTCATCTGTAGATGGATATATAGGCCTTTTTGTTTTCAAGTTTAGAAGTACTGCTCTCAATGCTGAATATTATTTTCTGGTTAGGACTTCAGAAAAGGTGGGTAAAACAGAAAAATGAAGGGTACAGATAAAAAGCACAACTTAAAAATACAGAATTAAATGTGTTATTTCCTTTTTGTGTCAAAAATGTATGCTAGGTAACTGATTCAAGTTACTAATGGCTCTTGTAGCTATACTTTAAAAATCAGTTCATTGTAAGGTCAACAGCTCTTGTATAGCCTACTTGGAGAAAAACATGTCTTAACATGTTTTCCTCAAAGGACATAGCTTTATTTTTGGGGTAGATTTCTCAAAATATTTATACAGAATTTACATACATGCCTGTGGTCTTTTGCTAGGGTTTTCTTTTTTTCTATTGCAGTTTATAACAATTTTCTAACTAGGTGTTTAGAAAGAGTCGTGTATTTTTACAGTTTTCAGAATATATCTGATATTGTTTTATGTCTGTCTTTAATGTCTATTATTGCCAGGGGTCTTAAAAATAGTGTGAAACGGAAGGCTCTGTTTTTGTCTGCAAAGAAAAATAAGAGATTTGCTTTTTTCAAGAATGTCACTCAACAGCCAATGTAATTTTTGGAGGAGGCACAGTGGGGAGGTAACATCTGGTTAGCACATGGATCAGAACACTCTGCTGGTGTAGGAATCTTTTAGGTACAATTTTAATGGGAATATTCAAAATACTGACTTAGATTCTTCAGGGCATTTTCTCATAATGGTAATTACCAAAAATAATCATTCAATAGTCATTATAAACATATATGGATACAACTCCTCTGTGGAGAATAACATTCTTCTTTATACCATAGAGCATAGGTGAATAACAAGTGGACCGCGGTCCGGATCCGGATCTAGAAGCCGTCCCATACGGACCAAAACAAAAGATTATGAATTAAAACCTGACGGGGCTCTTCTATTTTAATATGCGCAGCTTTTGTAGTATTTACGGTAGTGGTTTAGTGGATGAGGAAACTCAGACCAGTTGCATGTGAGTTAAGCCATCCCACGTGATGCCACTCAACCAATGAAGTCTTTGCATTCCGGGCGGTAAACATTGGGACTCTATAGCGCAGACAGATGAGAGTTAGAGGCAAGTTACACAGGAAAAGAAAGTCGGATTAAAAAGATAGCGATACATGTAGAAAACAAAGGGAGTGAAAACAGACGAGTGAGACGGAGAAAGGGAGCAAAACAGACGAGTGAGACGGAGAAAGGGAGCGAAGCAGACGAGTGAGGCAGAAAAAGGGTAACAGAAAAATAAGGAACAAATGGTACTCTCCAAAAAAAGAAAAGTGGACAGTGAAAAGAATGGACAGACTCATTTCTGTTCATACTTCCCAATGGGAGCACTAAACCAGTGTGTCTCATATGTGCAAAAACTGTGTGTGAAACGCCATTATGAGACAAAAAATAACGGTTTTGAACAAACATACCCACTCAAATCTGAATTGATCACAGAAAATAAGTAGTTTCAGAGCCCAATATGACCAGTCCACCAGGATTCTGAGCCACACATTCACTGCCCAAACGTGCTCTTGAGTGTTCCCTCAGAGTTTCTTGGATTTGGGGTAAACACAAAAATAAATTTACAGATGGAGGGGTTGTCAGTAGCTGAAACACTACTTGAGGGAAAACAAAAAAAAATGAGCTTTGTGATAAAATAAAGCAAATTCCCATGTCAGCATCATCTGCCACAAAGAAAAGTGAAATATTAACTCAGGATGTGCTAACCCAGCTAGATGAAGCCATGCATAAGGCACCATGTGTAGGCTTAGCTGTGGATGAGTCCACTGACATATGTGACAATGCTCAGCTGTTAGTGTATGCCAGGTTTTTCAGCACATACCAGAAAACATTCTGTGAAGACATGTTAGGTGTCATTCTCATTCAGACCAGTACACGAGGAGAGGATATCTACCTGGCCATTAAGGAGATGTTAACAAAAAGAGGAATAGAGCCAAAACAAGTGGTTTTAATAACCACAGATGGAGCCCCTTCTATGATAGGGAAAGAAAAAGGAGCTGTAGCAAGACTGAAAGGGGACAATCCTGAGCTTTTATCTTACCATTGCATCATTCATCAATCTGTCCTCTGTGCCTCCCTGTCAGATGAGCATGATGAGGTGATGAATGAAATGATGAAAATGATAAATTTTCTCAGGGCATCATCTTCCTACCAGCACCGCATGCTTAGGGAATTCCTCAGTGAAGTTGATGCCAATGCTGATGATCTTTTGCTGCACAACAATGTGAGATGGCTCAGCAAAAGCAGGGTGCTAGAGCGCTTTTGGTCCATCAGGAGGGAATTGGCATCTTTTTTGGCAGAGCTAAGCAGTCAGAAGGCAACACAGTTTTCTCTCTTTTTATAAAATGAGAAATGGATGGATAATGTGGCCTTTTTGGTTGATATCACGTCACATCTGAATGAACTGAATTTGAGGCTACAGGGCAAGGACAATTCAATTTGTGAACTGATGACAGCCGTTTGCACCTTTCAGAGGAAACTTGAAGTGTTCAAGGAAGACCTGCAGGGAGACTAGGGGTGCACCGATCCGATATTAAGATCGGATATCGGCCCCGATATTGGGAAAAAAATAGCTGGATTGGGGATCGGAAAAATTAACAGATCCACGGGCAAGTTTTTTTTTTTTTTTTTTTTTTTCCCCCTCCGTCGCAGCACTGGGACCCTGGTTAACTGCGTACCCTTCTCACTCATGGTAATAACTTTATGACACAACAATTAATAACCCACAACTAACTAACTTTCTTTAAAAGGATAAAACACCATAGCACATAACAATTTGTTGACTTAAACAGTTTCTAGCACCAATAATTTTACATTTACAAATGTAGCTACACCGCCAAACAGTTAGGTTTGGGAAAATGGATGGATGGCGGACCCAAAGTGCAGAGAGCAGGCAGGAGAAGTTGAAGATGAAAGGTTTAATTAACAAAACACAAAAAAAATCCAAAGAAGTCCACAGCGAAGTTGAACAAAGAAAAGCTGACACGGAAAACACGACGGAACCAAAAAACTCACGTGAATACAAACAGTCGGGAACAAATACCACTGGAATAACAAACAAACTACAATGATCTGACATTGGACAAGGGGAACACAAAGACTAAATACAGAGGGTAACGAGAGGCAGGTGACACAAGGGCTGGGAAATAGGTGGAAAACATCAGGCAATCACAAGAGCGGGAAACTAAAGACAGGAAGTAACTAGACAAGAAGAGACAGAAAGTCAGATTTCAAAATAAAACAGGAACCAGAACATATACAACCATGACACAAACGGCATGTTGGGTAACATTATAGCTTCTAGCTAGCCAGGTAGCATAACAGTCTGTTAAGCTGGTAGAGGCTTCGGTCGCTATTGCACATTCAAGAACAGAGAAGAAAGTTAGAGGATGAAGAAAGACCGGAGATACACCAGAACAACGTATGCTCAAGAGAGGAGCCGTCTGTCGTTGCAAGGTTTTTTGTTTCTAAAAAATCGGACATAATTTAGGCACTGTTGTTGCCCGTCGCTCTAACGTTACTCGGCCGTGCTAACGTTACCGTGCTAACGTGAAAGGCTTGTCACTTCCAAGCATTAAGTGGAGCAACATTATGAACGCAATCCAACTACGGGCCCGCTACAGACCGTTGAGAAAGACGGGTTCAGAGCAATGATTAAAACACTGGATTTAAGATGCCTTGCCTCGCTGAAATATCTGTCCCCCAACCTACTAACATTATTCAAACAGCAAAGGCGGCTGACAGCAGAGCTACGTTCAGTCGCCCACTACAACCACACTACAACCTAACTTACCTGTGGCCAAGGTAGTGTTTATACAACTAGCTTACAACTATTTTGTTTTGAAAGGGAAACAATGTTAAAGTTGTTTGTATGTGTATTCATTCGATAGAAGTTTATTTTACTAATTTGCAGTTAGCACAATAAAAGTAGTTTAGATTCTGTAACTGTTTCATGCATTCTCCTTCATATAACGTTATTGTATAATGTTGATGAGCCAAGCAAACCCTTTAGTAATCAAAGCTTTTAGTAAACATGATGACATTAAAATGTTTTTGTGATATTCTATGTACTCCTGACAGTAAAATAATCCATTATAATATATATAAAAGGGCCATTATTGTTATTTATTTAAATGTATTTTAAGAAGTTTGATTACATTATATTTTCAATTTGAATGCACAATTGTTTTTTTAAATAACAAATAAATAAGAATTCAATACATTACATCTATGTTATTTTGTCTTAGTTAGGAAAGTACTGTTTAGTTATGAAAGTCTGGAGCCTTTAGTCTCTTCCACATGGTGGAAGGAAGGTATAAGGTGGAAAAGGTATACAGTTTATTATTAATTCAACAACGGTATCGGATCGGTATCGGGTATTGACAGATACACAAAGCCCTGGTATCGGGACTGAAAAAGTCGGATCGGTGCATCCCTAAGGGAGACTGTGTACACTTCCCAGCAGTGCAGGAACAGGTTCAGGGAAGGAGAGATTTGTCTTCTTTTTTATTTTATTGATAAGCTGATTGTAAACTTCAGCAACCGTTTTGACAGCTTCAGCTTTGGAGAGCAGCTCACCATGTTCATTCAGAACCCATTTCTGATCACAGATGTCAGGGGGTTCTCAAAGGAAGTCACACAGCACTTTAAATGGGTAAATGCTGGGTCTCTCCAGATGCAATTGGTTGATCTCCAAGCAGATGTGGCCCTGAAAGAGCAGTTTGTAAGAACTGACGCTTCCACTTTCTGGCTCCAAATGGTCCCTGAGACTGCTTTCCCAGGTCTGAGGAAAGTAGCCCTATACATCTTGACCATGTTTGGCTCCACATACAACTGCGAGGCAGCTTTCTCCACAATGAACATAATTAAAACTAAATATTGTTCCAGGCTCACCAATGAGCACCTTCACATGTGTATGAGAATGGCCCTGACTCCATTCAAGCCCAGGTTTAAAATCCTGGCAAGACAGGCTAAAGCTCAATTCTCTAACTGAGCAAAAACATGGGGGAGGGGATATGAAGGGAAGAAAGTGATACTCTATGAATTGAACTATTCAATTGTTAAACTCTGTTGAGATATATTATTTGTAAAAGTGGTTGAGACTGTTGAGTCAAGATGTGAAACAGAAAAGGGGAAATTCTAACTTTTCCTCCCTTTATATTATTTTAGATTTTAATATAGCGATGAATAATATGTTAGACAGATGGCCACCAAGGAGGTCAGGGTCTCCTAACTCTGTGTTAAATTGTCTCATGGATAGATTTGACCTGGTTGATGTTTGGAGGGAACAGATTCCAAATGACAGACAGTATACCTGGTCCAATAAGGACTGCTCAAGACAATCCATTGACTACTAGTTAGTTTCCAGATGTTTAACGATGAACAACATTTCAGTCAATATCAGTAACACTCCATTGACCGATCACAAAGCGATTTACCTCTGTCCTCGGATCAGTCCTCTGACCCGAAAGCCTCATTTTGGAAACGTAATAGTTCCCTCCTTGAACATGATCAGGTCAAACAAAGAGTCAAAGATTTGATTGAAAACTTTTGGATTAAAGCAGACTCTCAGAAAGCGTATGGGACAAATTGGGAGCTTCTAAAATATGAGTTGAGGAAGTTTCTTAGGAGGTTTGGTGGTGATTTGGCCAAGAACAGACGAGCAGTTGAAGACGAGGTTATTGAGCAGCTAGCGTTTCTTTCTCAACAAGAGTCTATATCTAATGAGGAAAGATGTGAATATACGAAATTAGAAAATAAATTAGATGACATTTATAAATCAAAAGCTAAGGGAGCCTACATAAGGTCAAGAAAACGATGGATGGAAGAGGGTGAACAAAACTCAGCCTACTTCTTTAGACTTGAAAAGAGTAAAAATGTACTGGCTACTGTATATCAAATTAAAGTAGAGGGAAAAATTATTGAAGATCCAGGAGAGTTAGCCATCCACTGCTATAATTTCTATAACAATCTATACACATCTAATTACTGTGAGGTAATAAACTAAATCATTTATGGACTCTATCAGCCATTGTAGAATCATATCCCCATACAATAGAGACCACTGTGATAATAGCATTGCCCAAGAGGAGGTGTTGAAGGAGATTAAAAATCTCAAATACTTTTATGCATTACTAACTCCCTTTCTGGTAAAAGTTTTCTCAGAGAGCTTAGAGAAAGAAGCTCTCCCAACAACTAACCTGATGCAAGAAGTCATCACATTGATTCCGAAACCAGACAAGGAGAGAAATTGTCTAGAGAATTGGCGACCCATCACTCTCTTAAATAACAATTACACATTTTTTGCACTAGTTTTCGCTAAAAGACTTAAAGAAGTGTTAGACTCTATTATAGATGAATCACAATCTGGGTTCAAGAGGAAACGACATATTGCAAATAATATTAGATTAGTGCTGGATTTATTGGATTATAATGACCTTATCACTGACAACAGCTTCATTCTGTTCCTTGATTTGTATAAGGTGTTTGACTCGCTTGAACATGGTTTTATCCTGCAAGCGCTTAAACAATTTGGATTTGGAGATGGCTTTTGCAGAACTGTCAGAACCCTGTATGAAAATGGTAGTGCATTAAAATTGAAATGTGGTACTTCCCCTACATTGAGTGTCACGTGGAATCAAACAAGGGTGCTCAATCTCCCCATATTGTTTTTGATCGCCTCTCAACTCTTAGCTCTACATGTCTCCAACAGTGCCTTGGAAGGGATAACAATGGCTGAAAGAAGTATCATCCTCAGTCAACTGGCTGATGACATAACCATCTTCGTGAGAAATGCCTCCTAGATTCCCCTTGCGATAGAGTTGATCAGAGGATTTTCACAAGCTTCAGGTCTCAAATTAAACTTAAGAAAATGTTAACTAATGGCAGTTGTTGGGAATTCGTAGGGTACAGATTAAATTATTAGCAAATTATCAAAGATGTTCTATCAATATTAATAAAGTTATGAATATGTGTATTCATAACTCTACCAAAATGGCAAACAATCAAAACGGGGCACCACCCTGGAAGTCAGGGACCAATAATCAAACTGTAAAACAGTCTTATTTAGGTGGTGTTCCCTTTAAAATACAGATCTTAACTTGGTTAATCTATCTGGTATTCTTTAAAGGAACAAAAAGAAGGAATTTGAGCACTGACCTGTGTTCAACCAGCAATTATTACAACAGAATACACAAAACAATCACAGACAACTGTTATTTAAAATATAGTATAATTTATTAACTTCAAAATGATCAATGGCCAATCAATAATCCTTCGATCAATTAAAACCAATATACTTTTTTAAACTACAATAAAACAAAGCAAAAACAAACCAGCATGTGATCTGTGTGTGTGTGTTCTTGTTTAACTATATTCGTGGGGTCCAAAAAACGGGAATACAGTATACTTGTGGGGTCCGGACAGCCTTGTGGGGCCAAAATGCTGCCACAAGGTTAAAGGTCTGTTTGAGGGTTAAGACTTGGTTTTAGGATTAGGGGTAGAATTAGGTTATGGTTAGGGTGAGGGTAAGGGTTAAGGTTAGGCATTTAGTGGTGATGGTTAAGGTTAGGGTAAGGGGCTACGGAATGTATTATGTCAATGACGGGTCCCCACAAAGATAGTGAAACACTATGTGTGTGTGTGTGTGAGAGAGAGAGAGAGAGAGAGAGAGAGAGAGAGAGAGAGAGAGAGGGGAGGGGTGGGCTGTGTTTCAGCTCCACGTCGTTAAACTAGCCAGTTAGCTAGTTACCTCTCCACCCAACGTGTTGCTGACACAAAGACGCTTCAAGGAGCGCAGTTGTTCATACGTGTGTGTGTGTGTGTGTGTGTGTGTGTGTGTGTGTGTTTGAGCGGTTAGTGAAAGAGGAAAGAAAAAAAAAGAGACACACTTACAGTGCCTTGCGAAAGTATTCGGCCCCCTTGAACTTTTCGACCTTTGCCCCCTTAAGTTAATACTTTGTAGCGCCACCTTTTGCTGCGATTACAGCTATAAGTCGCTTGGGGTATGTCTCTATCAGTTTTGCACATCGAGAGACTGAAATATTTGCCCATTCCTCCTTGCAAAACAGCTCGAACTCAGTGAGGTTGGATGGAGAGCGTTTGTGAACAGCAGTTTTCAGTTCTTTCCACAGATTCTCGATTGGATTCAGGTCTAGACTTTGACTTGACCATTCTAACACCTGGATATGTTTATTTGTGAACCATTCCATTGTAGATTTTGCTTTATGTTTTGGATCATTGTCTTGTTGGAAGACAAATCTCCGTCCCAGTCTCAGGTCTTTTGCAGACTCCATCAGGTTTTCTTCCAGAATGGTCCTGTATTTGGCTCCATCCATCTTCCCATCAATTTTAACCATCTTCCCTGTCCCTGCTGAAGAAAAGCAGGCCCAAACCATGATGCTGCCACCACCATGTTTGACAGTGGGGATGGTGTGTTCAGGATGATGAGCTGTGTTGCTTTTACGCCAAACATAACGTTTTGCATTGTTGCCAAAAAGTTCGATTTTGGTTTCATCTGACCAGAGCACCTTCTTCCACATGTTTGGTGTGTCTCCCAGGTGGCTTGTGGCAAACTTTAAACAACACTTTTTATGGATATCTTTAAGAAATGGCTTTCTTCTTGCCACTCTTCCATAAAGGCCAGATTTGTGCAGTATACGACTGATTGTTGTCCTATGGACAGAGTCTCCCACCTCAGCTGTAGATCTCTGCAGTTCATCCAGAGTGATCATGGGCCTCTTGGCTGCATCTCTGATCAGTCTTCTCCTTGTATGAGCTGAAAGTTTAGAGGGACGGCCGGGTCTTCGTAGATTTGCAGTGGTCTGATACTCCTTCCATTTCAATATTATCGCTTGCACAGTGCTCCTTGGGATGTTTAAAGCTTGGGAAATCTTTTTGTATCCAAATCCGGCTTTAAACTTCTCCACAACAGTATCTCGGACCTGCCTGGTGTGTTCCTTGTTCTTCATGATGCTCTCTGCTCTTTAAACGGACCTCTGAGACTATCACAGAGCAGGTACATTTATACGGAGACTTGATTACACACAGGTGGATTCTATTTTTCATCATTAGTCATTTAGGTCAACATTGGATCATTCAGAGATCCTCACTGAACTTCTGGAGAGAGTTTGCTGCACTGAAAGTAAAGGCGCTGAATAATTTTGCACGCCCAATTTTTCAGTTTTTTATCTGTTAAAAAAGTTTGAAATATCCAATAAATTTCGTTCCACTTCATGATTGTGTCCCACTTGTTGTTGATTCTTCACAAAAAATTACAGTTTTATATCTTTATGTTTGAAGCCTGAAATGTGGCAAAAGGTCGAAAAGTTCAAGGGGGCCGAATACTTTCGCAAGGCAGTGTAGATCTTAGTTATCGATAATGATCAGCCCTCTCAGTCACTCAGGTCTGGACCAACGTGAAATTAGGGCAGACTTTGAGAATTTCGTCTGACTGAGGGAACGTTCATTATAACCACTTCGGTGTGCTAAACAGCTGATTCTCCGCGGAGATAAAACGGCTCCGCCGGTCTACACCGCGGGGTGGCGTTCTCGTCGTCTCACGGCTGTGAACAGACGGACCGACGGAGATTATTATCTCGCCGAACAGTAACTAAACTCCTCAGTGGGAGAAGCCCAAATAGCATTTACCGTCTGAACAAGCTATATTCAACACAACATATCAACAAATGCACCGTGATCAGAGTACATTCACAGAAATAGATTTGGCTCAGCGGTAATCATAGATTAATAAATCAAACGCGCACCAGTAGCGCTTATCAATCGATCACATTAATGGCAAACAATGGCAACATTAGCCTTTACACATTAATAAACATACTATGTTCTATCTCTGCCCCAGAACACTAAGCCTTACTGTATGTAGGCTAGTCCATCAGTCCGTAGGTTTCAATGAAAAAAACAGAACGCAATCCGGCCGCTCGTTAACAGGTGCGGACAAGCTGGGTGCTCCTCAGGGCAGCGGGGCACAAGCTAGGTCGACTTGATGAGAGGAAAAGAAAAAGTTGGTCCCAACACAGTTAAAGAATGTGATGTTTCAATTATATGTGATCCTGTGAAGGATCAGGTTACCTGGGAACAATAATAGGCCTAACTAAAGACCACAATTATAAGAAGTCTATTACATTTTAGCCCAATCATTGAAAAAACAAAAAAGAAGTTAAACTCTTTGCTACAAAGAGACTTATCCTTGAGAGGAAGAGTGTTCCTGACAAAAGAGGAGGGAATTTCCAGACTTGCTTATTTGGTGGCCTCTTTGGATGTTGATTTTTGGGTATTGAAAATAATTAACAATATGTTGTTTAATTTCATGTGGAAAAACAAAACTCATTTTGTCAAAAAGTCTGTAATAATGAACACAAATCAGTGTGGGGGCTTACATTTTTTGGACTTCACAACTTTAAGCAACACCTTCAAAATCAACTGGTTCAGACAATTCATTAATAATCCAACATCACTATATTTTCTCTAAAATCGGTGGCCTGAATTTACTGTTATTATGCAATTATAATATTAGCAAAATCCCAATCAAACTGTCCAATTTTCATAAACATATGCTTTTATATATATATATATATATATATATATATATATATATATATATATATATATATATATATATATATATATATATATATATATATATATATATATACATATGTAATTCCTTCTGGAATCAGAAGCCATTCATTTCCCATGGTCACTGACTCAATATGGATTTATCTGATACTGCTGTGGGGAGTTTATGCTTTTCGGTGGTGCACCGGACTAAAAATAAACAATTAGGACTCTATACCAAAAATATATTGTTACTATTCCTTATCCCATATTGGAACAGTTTAATAGAGAATGTCCCTTGGAAAAATGTTTAAAATTCTACCCAGCAAAGTGTGTGCTTAAGCAGTATAAACCAGATATGGAATCTGAATGCTCTTTCTGTAAAAGGTCAGATGGAGATATTTCCCATTTATTTTGGAAATGTTCCTACACAAAAAAAATCTGTTCAGATGTCCTTGAATTTATCCAAACTTATTTCGATACGGATTTCTCATTTTGTTTTAAGGATGTTTTCTTTGGTGTGGTCGAGCTTAAGACAGACAAGGAAGGAAAATATTGAATTATTCATCTTTTATTTATACTTGCTAAATACCACATCCATCAATGTAAGTCCAGGGGCTCTAAACCTTTTTTTCCTGTGTTTGAGAGTGAAGTCATTGAATATTTGGACTCCATAGATATTCAAAGAACTGTAAAGCTCTGAAGACTGTGAATATATATTCAACACTTGTGACATCACGTGACTGAACGATATTGGAACTCTTCTAACTATAAGTGATGCTATGAATTGGTTGATTAGCCTTGCTGGACTTTGCAGACTCCCTGGGATATGATTTGTTTATGTATTTATTTAGTAGTTGTGTGTATGTGTACTTGTATGTGTTGTTTGTAACTGCAAATGCTTTCAATAAATTAATTGAAGGAAGAACCCACAGTTACAACTGAGAAGGGTCTGGTGTCAACCAGGCTAACAGGACTGTATAAAGACTATATTCAAACTTTGACCGGTGGATGACTAATTGTCCCAATAAGGAAACCAGGTAAAGATTCAAGCAGGCCTGGGAATTATGGACCAATTGCATTGACATCACACATTTGTAAATTAATGGAGCGTATGATAAATGAGAGGTTAATACATTACATGGAAAGTAGAGGCATGATGGCAGCTTATCAAAGTGGTTTTTGGAAAGGTAGGAACACTATGGATCCAGTGGTGTGCTTAGAGGATGAGATAAGGAAAGCCCAAGTAAATAAAGAGGCAGTGGTTGCAGTGTTTTTTGATGTTGAGAAAGCCTATGATATGTTATGGACTGAGGGACTTCTAATAAAGTTACATAAGATTGGAGTTGGAGGGAATCTGTTCAGTTGGATAATGGATTTTCTGGATAAAAGGACCATACAAGGGAAGATAGGTTCTGAGCTATCCAGCATGTTTGTTGTAGAAAACGGGACACCTCAGGGGAGTGTAGTAAGTCCGACGTTTTTCTCTATTATGATAAATTATGTTTATATGAATATTCCAATTGACATAGGCAGATCACTGTTCGCAGATGACGGAGCTGTGTGGAAAAGAGGGAGAAATATTGACTATTTGATTGAGAAAATGCAGGATGCAGTCACACGAGTTGAAGAATGGGGAACACAATGGGGATTTAAATTTTCAGTGGAAAAAACTAAAACTATGTTCTTTACAAGGAAAAAACTCCATGGTTTTAATCTGACACTATATGGGAATAATTTGGAGAGAGTTGATAATTTTCGTTTTTTGGGTGTATATTTTGATACGAGACTGACGTGGAAAGTACATGTTAGGCATGTTGTTAGTAAATGTAAAAAAGTGATCAATGTTATGAGATGTCTTGCAGGATTGGAGTGGGGGGCTGATTTTACATCACTGAAGTATATCTATCAAGTCTTAATACGATCAAGGTTAGATTATGGCAGTATTGTATATGGATCAGCAGCTAAATCTGTACTCTCAGACCTGGATGTTATACAGGCCTGTGCTCTGAGGATTTGTTTGGGGTCGATAAAAACTGCACCAGTTTGTGCTCTGCAAGTTGAGACAGGTGAAATGCCGTTGTGGCTCCGTAGGAAACAGCTTATGGCTAATTACTGGATACATGTAAAGGGCCATGATGAATGGCATCCTACTAAGAGGGTATTGGAGAATTGCTGGGAAAGAGGTAAAGTGCAAAAGACAAGTTTTGGGTGGATAGGCGAGGAAATAGCAGAGCAGATGAAAGTCCAAGGAATTGAATTTTGTTCAACTGTACTGTGGCCTGTGAGGCCAGCCTGGATGCTGAATAGTGCTTGTGTGGATCTGGAGCTGCTGAATATCAAGCGCAGGAATAAGACTGTAGACATAGTTCAAGAATACTACAACTATAAAGATAGAAATTATGGTGATTATACAGCTTTTTACTGATTGATCAAAAGATTTACTGACAGAAGCAACGGGGGCAGAGGTGGTGATTCCCAGTTACCAGACTGGAGTCAGTAGGAGAACTTCAGATTATTTAAGTGTATATGCAGTTGAAATGCTTGGACTTCTATTAGCCGTTCAATGGGTGGAAGAGGTTATGGTGCGTAACGTACTCATCTGTAGTGACTCAGTGTCAGCACTATTGAGTCTCAAAGCAGGATCAGCCAGGAATCACCAAGAACTATGAAATTTTGTTTGCAAATTCAAGGCTTGCTGATCAAGGTAAAACTGTGGTGTTCATGTGGGTCCCTGCACATACAGGAATTCCAGGTAATGAGCGAGTGGATAAATTGTCAAAGGAGGCGGTCAAGAAAGGAAGTGTAGAATTGAATAGTAAACTGTCAAAATCAGAGGGGAAAAGTATTGTGTGGAGAGAAATTTCCAAACAGTGGCAACATTATTGGGATGGTGGAAATAAAGAGAGACACTTGCATGCAATTAAAATTAAAGTAGGAGGGGTGAGTTACAGTGGGATTAACCGACAAGAACAAGTAATTATCAGCAAATTGAGAATTGGTCACAGTAGGTTGAACAGCACAATTTTTTTAATGGGAAAGCATCCGACTGGACATTGCAGCCTGTGTGAAGAAATGGAGACAGTGGAGCATGTCCTGATGTCATGCAGGAAATACATTCGAGAGAGAAGGGTCATGTTTGCTGGATTACATAAATTAGGACCAGTGGAAATCAGGTTTACAGATGTACTTGAAAGTGGAGTTACCATGAATGGACGGAAATATTTATTTGCATTTTTGAAATGCACTGGACTACTTAGGAAATTATACTATGTAATGAAATAAATAAATAGTTAATGGGTAATTAACAGTAGGAGGCAGTAATGCAACGAGTTGGATACCAACTGCCGTAAAACCCTAAAGAAGAAGAAGAAGACCGGTGGATGGCAGTAGTTCGTTGGTTTAACAGCATCTGTCGGTACACGATCCGTGCCGCCTGCACGATCCGTTCTGTGCATGCGCAAGATGTTCGCGCATGCGCTGTTGTACGAGGATTTATGCACTATCTATGGCTCTGCACTATCTGTTCCAGGCTACCCGATACATTACTGATAAACTTGTCTCTGATTTTTCTTTGTTGTGGAAAGATGTACTGTTTGGTTTCCATGACAACAAAAGTAAAAAACAGAAAGAAATATACCTAATTAATTTATTGATCATTTTAGGGAAATATCATATTCACAAAGCCAAATTTAGTAACTCTAAACCCTCTTTTATTGCTTTTGGTAAGGAAACGGAACAGTACATCAAAACCATATATGATTCAAAAAATAAGAAAGCTGCTAAAACCATTCAGTTATGCTCTATTTTTTATGTATTTATTTGAAACTCCCCCTGGCTCTGCTCTTGACTCATGTTTTTTCCCGTATTAATGACTGTGTTTGCTTATTTTACTGTTTGTATTATAAAGATTTAATAAAGATTAAAAAAAAAAAAAAAAAATTGTTCCAGGCTAGCCTCCACCGGGAAGCTAACGTTAGTTTAGCTAACAGCTAATTCGGCTGACCGCTAGGTTCAGTCTAAAATAACGTTAAGTCAAGCTGCTTAATGGGAAAAGCAGGCTACAGCTAAATTAAGACTTTACAGTAATAACAATAAAGACAAGTATTGAGTGATTGTATTTTAAATGAGCACAAGTAAAGTAGAACTGACGTAACAGCTGTTATATATGTTAACGTTTATTTTGAAGTTTTACTTTGAGGGTCTTTTAAAGTTTACATGCTGTCTCAGCTAGCGGTTAGCCGAATTAGCTGTTAGCTAAACTAACGTTAGCTTGCCTATGAAGGCTAACGGCAGACCGCTATAATCAGCTAGCGGTTAGCCGTTAGCTAAACTAACGTTAGCTTGCCTATGGAGGCTAACGGCAGACCGCTATAATCACCTAGCGGTCAACCGAATTAGCTGTTAGCTAAACTAACGTTAGCTTCCCGGTGGAGGCTAGCCTGGAACAGATCGTGCAGTGGCGTAAATCCTCGTATAACATATTGCGCATGCGCAGAACGGATCGTGTACCGACAGCATCTACACTGCCGGAACCAAAGAAGAAGCAGAAGCATAAGCAGCAGCAGAAGAAGAAGAAGAAGAAGAAGAGGGCAAGTTGCTAATGTTGGCTAACGTTAGCGTTATCGTAGAGTGACAGCTGTGACACGGATGTCTCTTTAGATTTTTGCTTTTGTCCATTAGCTTCAGCTGGTGAGCTTTATGTCGATAACACCCCAGTAGGTATTCAATTCGCTAGTTAGCACCATGGCCAGTCTGCTTTCGATGCAAAGCTTTACATCTCTGAGGAAATCCGGAAGCGTAACGTTAATTCATTTAACTTCTGCTCTGGGCATCGATAAGCGAAACTACAGCAGCAAAAAAGGGTCTTCAACCGAGTATTTGCACCAAAGTGTTGTACCATCGATGCATTACCAGAAGAGTTTACCCAGGTAAGGAGCTAAATGTGAATTTTTTTTTTTTTTTTTTACATTACCCTAGAATATCGCTTTCATTCAACATAACTGGTCTGATATGAATCTAAACTACCTTGGAGATGTCTGGTGACTGTAGCAAGGTGTTTCTAAGTTAAAGAAGGTGACCCATTAAGCTTTTAGATGAATGTAGGTGAAAGTGCACACTTGATTTTAGGTCGATGGCCACTTGGGGGCCATCTACTGACATAACATTTACTGTTGAGAAGCTACATTTTCTCTTTGATCACTCGTTTTAAAAAATTGTTTAGGCTACCCATACCAAAGTTGGAGGATACTGTCAAAAGGTATTTAGCTGCGCAGAGGCCTCTGCTGGATGTTGACCAGTTCAGGTGAGTTTTTATAAAGAAAATCCACCTTTTTAATTTCAAATATTTAAAACTTACTGACCAATACTAACTACTTGAATCTTACCGGTAACAATCTTAATTGTGTATTTTAGAACAACAGAGAAACTTGCAAAAGATTTCCAGAATGGTGTGGGGAAACAGCTGCATGAGGAACTGGTAGCTCAGGACAAAAAGAATATGCACACAAGCTACATATCAGGTGAATGTGCCATTCTGACAATAACTACTCTCAATTTGAGTATTTAACATACAGTCAGTAATTAATCTGGTTGAAAACTTATTTTCTTTCAGGCCCATGGTTTGACATGTATCTTTCTGCTCGCGAATCTGTGGTGCTGAACTTCAACCCCTTCATGTCCTTCAATCCTGACCCTAAAACGGAGTACAATGACCAGCTTGTGCGGGCGACAAATATGGTTTGTTCGGCAGTGCGCTTCATGAAAACACTGCGAGCCGGATTACTGGAGCCAGAAGTTTTTCACCTCAACCCGGCAAAGAGTGACACAGATGGCTTTAAAAGGTTTATCCGCTGGGTACCGTCTTCACTGTCTTGGTATGGAGCTTACATGGTGAATGCTTACCCCCTGGACATGTCTCAGTACTTTCGCCTCTTCAACTCAACTCGGATTCCCAAGAGTGGTAGAGACGAGCTCTTTACTGATGAGAAAGCGCGACATCTCCTAGTTATGAGGAAAGGCAACATGTATGTGTTTGACATTGTAGACAGGGATGGTAATTTGGTGAAGCCTGCAGAGATCCAGTCCCACTTGAATTACATTTTGTCTGACCTGACGCCAGCACCTGCCTTTCCGATCGGAGTCCTGACCAGTGAAAACAGGGATGTGTGGGCTGGGCTGAGGGAGAAGCTGACAGCTGCTGGAAATGTAGAGGATTTACGGATTGTTGACAGCGCCCTTTTCTGTCTCAGTCTGGACGATGAAAGCATGAGGGACCATATTCAAATCTCCCATAACATGCTGCATGGCGACGGCTGCAATCGGTGGTACGACAAGTCTTTCAGCATCATTCTGACCAAAGATGGACAGGCAGCCATCAATTTTGAGCACTCCTGGGGCGACGGCGTAGCAGTGCTTCGCTTTCAAAATGAGATCTTCAAAGACACAACGGAGCAGCCACTGGTACACCCGGGCTCTGCTGCTGCTGCTGTGGATTCAGCCTCTGCTGTACGCAGACTGCAGTTCAACCTGGACCGTGAGCTGGAGAATGGCATCAAAAAAGCTAAAGAGAACTTTGACTCAGCTGTATCGAAACTCACCATTGATGCCATGGAGTTCAAAAAAGGTGGCAAGGAAAAGTTAAAGAAGAGCAAGTTGAGTCCAGATGCTATAGCCCAGCTGGCTTTTCAAATGGGTTTTCTGAGGCAGTATGGACAGACAGTAGCCACATATGAGTCCTGTAGCACTGCGGCGTTCAAGCATGGGCGCACAGAGACCATCCGTCCAGCCACCATACACACTGAACGATGTTCACGTGCCTTTGTTTGCCAACCAGGCCAACACAGTGTGGAGCAACTACAGGCTATGCTGAGTGAATGCTCTAAATATCATGGACAGCTCACCAAAGAAGCAGCTATGGGTGAGTACAGAACATTTCAACATGTATTTAAATGTTTGCAATTTGTGAAATATTCAAATAGGCAACTGTCCAGGATTGTTTTGGAGTCTGTTTCTGAAAACATGCCCTGAATGATCTTTTTTACTTTCCGTCATTCTACTTAACTAAGGCTGAACGATTTGGGGAAAAAAAGAAATTGCGATTTTTCTGCAAGATATGTGATTTCGATTCGCGATTTATTAAAAAAAAAAAAAAAAAAAAAAAAAATCTATTTAAGTATAGCTAAAGTTCAGTTATCACTGTGTAACAGATAAAACATGTCATGGAGCATTATAACATGAAACACCATCAAAATTGCTCTATATTCTTATGCAAGGATGAGAACAGATATGAATTGCCCGCAATATGTTTTTTTTCTTTTAATAAGCATGGAACATTAAACAGTCAAACACAGAACATCTTTCACAAAAGCTAAAGTTATGATAATGAAAAAATCCAATAAAAAAATATCCTGTATCTTAAATCTTTCCTGTAAACTGAAATTTCTGATATGCCTCAGTTCAATTGCAGTATCTACATATTGCACCTTCTATGATCATGTTAAATAAAGTAATACAACATAAATGAAAAATCCACTGAAAATAAGAAATTTCTGTAAACAATCTGTGACTAAATATTCACATTCGATTAATCATTCTTTCAAATCGCGATTTTGATTTGAAAACAATTAGTCCTTCAGCCCTACACTTAACCTTTCCTGTTGGTAATTTTTACAAGGGGCTTAGGTTATTTATTAACAGGAAAGAATGTATATCTACTAAGATAATGACTGGGTTGCACCAGTTAATCTGTGCACAAGACACAAATATTTTAGATTAAAGGGTAAATGGGCAATTGAAGACAAAGCTGGTCTCAAAGCACACACACCTTTGGTCTGCTGTACTAATCACTTCTTTTATTGCTCTCACCAGGCCAAGGTTTTGACCGTCACCTATTTGCCCTAAGATACCTGGCCTATTCAAAGAACCAGGCTCTGCACAGCCTGTACACAGACCCAGCTTATGCTGCCATCAATCACAACATCCTCTCCACCAGCACCCTCACCAGTCCAGCTGTGAACCTTGGTGGCTTTGCCCCAGTGGTGCCTGACGGGTTTGGTGTTGGCTACGGTGTCCATGACGACTGGATCGGCTGCAATGTTTCCAGCTACCCGGCTCGCAACGTCCACGAATTCCTGCAGTGTGTCTACAAGTCCTTAGAGGACATTTTTACTGTCCTGGAAGGAAAGACACTCGGCTAAGAAACAAGTGTTTTGCCATCATTCTAAGTTCCCAAATTGCTGATTAACTTCTCTGGGAAGTTTGGAACTTTAAATATATTTCTTGAATGGGTTTGGATATTACTGTAGGTACAAACAGGTGATTTTGTTAATTCATAGAAATTAATGTGATGTTTCTAATGTCCGCCTTCGACTGAACAAAAGTCATAACATGTATCATGAAAACCAAATTGAATATAAAATACTGGAAAAAATGTTAGCTTTCCACTTAAACTGATTAAATCCACTGGCTTTCTAAGACCGTCTCCTAAATGGAGTTGTCAGTCCGAGCCAAGTTTGTTTCCCATTTACAGAGCCAGGGGTTTGTATGAACACTGGATTTGTTTTCAGCCCACACACCGAGACAGCTAGCAGACCATGAGGAGATATTCGCCTAATTAAACAAAGTATATTGGATTAGAATAGCTGACTCCACCTTTAAAGGTGCTTTAAGTGATGGCACACATTTTTTAGGCTACATTTTTTTGTCACATACAGCAATCATCTCCTCACTATCTGCTTGTTCCCTGAACACACTGTAAAAAAGTGGTCTCTGTAGACAGCCCAGGCTCCACAAACTGCATTAAAAACAAGCTGCGCCAACATGCACCACGAAACAAACCGACAAGGGTTTGGGGGTGGGTTTTTTTCCCCCCGGAGTGCTGGTATTTACTGGGCTTGTCAGATATAGATTTTCTCTGCAATACAGATTAGTGTAGTGAGTCAGACTGTGCCTAATCAAAATGTGATTTTTTTTTTTTTTTTAACAGCGCAATTGCAGTTAGTCACTGTAATAACTTCTATTTGGTGCTTAGTGTTTGAATGTATTTTAAATTAAAACTCCATTACATTTGCTCAGTTTTTTTTTTCCTATGTGTGTTGCAAGAACATCTTCCCATTTAAAATAGCTATTTTACTAAATTGTATTTCTATACACAATGTAATAGAACATGGACAATACATTTCTCATTAGAAATGTTATGTTAATACCAGCAAAGGACACTTTGAAATATTACGAGTAGCTTAGACAAGCAATACA